>JAQGCQ010000283.1:0-16533 GCA_034699945.1 Chamobates pusillus
GGCAGAGCAAGTACCAGGGTCATGTAGTCGTAAAGCCCATTCATAACTCAAGGACAAATTGGTAATTATGAAAACTTTTAAAATAAATATCATATAATCAATAGTTTTTCAAGAGCTTGGTGATTGCAAATAATTAAAATTCAATACCTAATACACTTCTTTGCATACATTAAAGTTTAAGCACTGGTTATGCACTCGTTTTCACTAATAAATTGAATAAAATTTCATTAAATGATTATCAATAATATTTTTAACTAATATTGATGAATGTTGAATATTATCAGATAATTTTTTGTAATTTTCTTATCACGGTCAAAGTTGATTTATATTTATACTATTTTATTTGAAAATTTTAATTGAATTAATAAATTATTTAAGCTTTACAGCAGGTACAGTTAAAAGAAAATAAAATCTAATTTTTTAAATATTTTAATACAATATGCATTAATTTCTATCAATAATGAGTTCATTGATACCCTCCCCATGACCATCTCCATAGAAGTTAACTCTACGGTTATCTCTGGTTTAACCAATACTAGATATCCCGTCGACTACTCACCTCACCCAGACCTACATCCTCGCCTCACCCACACCTCTACCCACACCTACACCCTCGACCACACCTACACCGTCACCCACACCCTCACACACCTCTACCCTTGAGGCTTCATACGGACAAAAACACAAAATTGTATTTAATACGTTCAATGATATTGAAATAAGTTATTGATATATAATTCACTTCTTTCATTATCTACTTTAATGTGGAATTTACTTTAGGATAAAAAAAGATAAAAACCATGAAAACTATTGAAATAATTGGGTTTCTTATATAAAATTTTCCTTTAAATGCCAATTATTGTTAGAAAAGAACAAATGTTATAAAAGAAATATAAATTAACAAAAACTTCAAATATTTCAAAATGACATCAATTCTGAATTTATTCAAAATATTTTATTTCTGTCCCGAAGTTATTAAACAAAGTATTAAATTATTTCATGCAATTAAAAGTGATTTTGCTATTTGTGTTACAAAAGAGGACAATGTCTATGCTTTTGGGGAACAGAAATCATTCAAAGAATACTTGGGATATGACGTCGAAAATATTGATAACAATTATGTATTGATCAGTGAATTATGTGAACAAAATGTCGAACAATTCTATTGTTTTAAGTCTTTATTCGGTAACTGTTTGTTCGCCAGAAGTTCTGATAACAAACTATTCGGAAGCGGTTTGAATAAAAATGGAGAACTTGCAAGGGGATATAAAAGTGAAAATTCCAATAAATATTTAAAACCCGAGAGAATAATGTTTTTCGAATATAAGAATATTATTGACATATCCTTTGGTTGGAAACACTATTTAGCCCTTTCATCAGAAGGACTGGTCTATGGATGGGGTGATAAAAGTGACCAACAGTTTGGTAGTAAAAGTGAAAATGAAAGGTTTTTGTCTCCGGTTTTGATTAACAGTGAGTTTGGAGTCGAGAAAAGAGTGAAACACATTCACTGTTGTTATGGAACTTCAGTTATGGTAACATTTGACGGTTTGGTTTATATTTTGAATCCAAGTGGATCGCATTCAATATGGAAGTTAACAAAATTGACCAAGGTAGATAGAATATTTTTTTATTCTTATTTATATAATGACTTCGGTATTGTTTTGAAAATTAACGGTTCAATCGAATACTATTCAAAATCTAAGAAGAAAATAATTAAAAACCATTTCAAAGAATTAGTTGATTTTCATTGTTTTTCAAATGAAAATAAATTCATCTTGGATAAAAATGGAGGATTTCTGATAATAGATTTTAATGATGGCTCAGTGTCTGAGCTGAGAGATAAAAATCCATTTGAATATTATTTGACTGAAAATCAGACAACATTTACAACAATAAAATTGTATAAAAACGATGTCCGTTTTGATAGAATAAGTTATAACGAAAAATCGAAAATTTTATCGAAAAAGTTTATTGAATATAATATTAGAGATTCAAACAAAAATTCATCCAATCATCATCTTTCAATTGGTTTGCAGAAATTCAAAATTTTCAATCCTTTGCCCAAAATATTAGATTCAAAGGTGAAATTATATCATCAATTGAATGGATATTCTTCTCAATATTATTCTGCATTCTTTGTAATGAATGACAACAGAGTTTATGGGATCGGTTCCAATAAATATGGAATACTTGGTTTGGGTCACGAAATGAATAAAAATGAATATACTATAATCGAACAACTATTTGAACAAGATATCGAAGAGTTCTATGAAGGTGGAAGTGATGATTTGTGAAGATCGACTTTTATGTTTGCAAGAAATAATAGAAATCAAATTTTCAGCTGGGGCAACAATGATGGAGGACAATTGGCACGAGGCTGTATAAGCCCTGAAAATAATTTCCTAAAACCAATGAAAATAGATTATTTTGACAACAAAAATATAATTGAAATCAGTTGTGGTCTAAATCATTGTTTGGGGCTCACAGCAGATGGAATTATTTATGGATGGGGCATAAATGACTACGGCTATTATAGGAGTGAATTCAAAGAAGGTTCTCCAATGAAAAATATATTTTTTGATTCTTTTGAATACCAAATGAAATACATTCATTGCTCGGGTGATACTTCATGTGCGGTGACAGTTGATGGCAGAGCGTATTTGTGGAAAAATGACTCGGAAACAATTATCCCACAATTAGTTGATACTAATGTGTTTAAAATATATTCGAATTTTAACTCAAATTCCAATCAATTTGGAATTCTCAAATTGAACGGAACCTTTTTACTATTCAGAAATGGTAAATATTTTTTCGAATGTGAAGAAGTGAAAGATATATTCAGAAATACATTTCGCAAAGAAGATGCTGTTTATGTAATTAATAATAATAATCAAATTGTGAAAACAGAATACACCAATTTTTATGATTACTTTTTATTTGAAAAAGAAGAAATTTTTCACACAATTCATATAACAAATGAAGGATATCTTTTGGAACAAACAATTGAGATAAATAGAAAAAGCAATGAAAATGAAGTGAATTCATTTCACAAATTATTGTTTTTCAAAATAGAAGGTAATGTGGAAACATTCTTCATAAGCAAAAATGGATCTATCATAAAAAAGAAGATGGAATCAAATCTCAATTCAAAAGAACTACTTTTGAATGAACTCATAAATCAAGTTTGGTCTAAATTTTTTGTAAGATTTCATGTAAGTTTTTCAAATATCTTAAATTTAAACCAGATATCTTAATATCTTTCTAGATGAATGAAAAACAACATTTAACCTTTTTGAGAAACCTCATCATTATATTGATCTTTTCTATATTGTTTTTTCCAAAACAGTGTAAACCAAACTTTGATAGTGAATTTGGTTTAAGATTCATTTTTGTTTTCATTTTTGTTATCTTGATTCTGTTAATAACAATTTTGCGATGGAGGAAATTAGTTGAGAAGAATAAGATGCGTAAAACAATTAATATTTCACACAATTTTTATAAAATGCAAACCACTGATTTTCAATCAATTTCAAATATGATACATTTGAATAATGACATCAATGAAATATTGTTATTAGGTTTTTTTATCCTTCTTATTTTGCGCAGTTATTATTCATATTCCAACCGAGAAAATATTCTGTAAGTAATTATAATTTTTATTTACCATTATATTTCGAAAAACCAAATCCTGTTGTGATTATTGAGATTTTAAACAAAGGAAATTTTACAAATATAATAAACATTGACCTATCATCAATGAAAATGAAAAATTCTGGTTGTCTTCAAATGATAATGGCTTTTTCTCAAAATTGGATTGTATATTCAATATTATTTAATCATGTTACCATTCAATTTTGCCCTCTCATTTTCAAATATAAGCTTGATTAATTAGGTTGAATTAAGTTAAAATTCTATCCAACTGATCAAGTTCAATTCTTTATCAAAATTCAATCCTGGAATATTCATTTTTCAAATATAAATATGCAGAAAAACAAGTTTTTTCTGCATTTTAATTTATTATAGGTCAATGAGGTCCTTTTTTAAAATTTCATCCGGATAGTTATACGGAGAGTTGGTTTTTAGACTCTCATGTTTTATAAAAATAACAGTATGCTTTGAAAAAATTATATAAAAATTTCTTTTTCTCAATTTTATATGGATGATGATTCTCAGGAAATTATTAATTTATCATTATATATAATCATTACTCTGGTTATATCCAGCATGATTGTATTTTTCTATCACCTATTCTGTAAACCAAAATGTCACCAGCATTGTGAAGTTTCGGGATTTGAACTTCTAAGTTATCCCTTCTCGATGGTCATGTTTTCTTTTGGAACAATTCAATCAAGGCTAGAAAGGGAAACAATTAAAGAAATAATAAAATGCAAAAAATCATTCAAAAAATGTGATAGAGTTCTTAACCAACGAATTGTCGAAAAAATTAATTGTAAAAACAAAAAATTATTGGAAAAAACATTTGTTAAGATTTACGAAAGTAGGCATGAGAATATTTTTGAAATAATCGAGAAAATAGGAGAGGGTGGGTTTGGAACAGTAAATAAAGTGAAAAATAAAATTTCTGAAGAAATCTATGCAATCAAAAGAATACAAGTGAAAGGTAAATATGAATTTTTTTTCTTGATAATTTTAATTATTTTAAATTTTAGAAAACTTTTCTGAGATTATCAAAGAAATACGAATTATGTGTGAACTGAACAGTGAATATGTCGTCAAATATTACAACTCATGGACTGAAGCAAAGGTTATCGACAATAATATCGAACAATTTGTGTACATTCAGATGGAATTGTGTTCTCAAAACCTAAAATCAATAATCGATTTGATCAACATTTCAATTGATGATAGTTTCAAAACTGTTAAATTTTTTATTAGAAGTGAAATTCTGGTGGAAATCATTGAAAGTCTTAATTATTTGCATTCATCCAAACCTCCGATAATTCACAGAGATTTGAAACCACAGAACATATTGATCTCTAATGAAATAAATAGCAGATCTTTCAAGATATGTGACTTTGGATTCACATCCGAAGCATATGATTACTCGAATAATTCAAAAGATAATATACAAATGAATAACGAAGATGAAAATGGAGAATCAATTGATTGTAGATTGATAAAAATATGTGACTTGGGAGCAGCCAAAATGTTTGAAAATTCACAAAATACAAGTAGGGTTGGTACTCTTAGATATATGGCACCAGAAGTTCTGGACAAAAATCAAATGTCCAAAAATATAAGCCATTATGATGAAAAGTGTGACATCTATAGTTTGGGAGTCATTGCAAAAGAACTCTTTGATTTGAATGGGAGTATTAAAGATATTAGAAAATATATATTTATGTAAGAATGTTTCCATGATTAAATATTAGTTTTATAATTGAAATTTTACTCCATTTCAGAGACAATCAATTGAATGAATTCTCGGACAAAGATTTAAAAGAAAAGTTTAGAAAAGTTTACAAAAATATTGCCATTATGTTATCGAAGAAACCCGAAGAGAGACTCAGTTGTAGACAACTTATAGAAAAAACACACGAATGGACTCTCGATATAAACACTGTTAGATATGATGAATATTATCATGAATTTTTATCAAGTTTAAAGAAATGCGAAAATATGAATATTTTCAGAAAATTTCTAAAAATTAAAATGAAACGAAAGTAAAATTTCAATTAAAATGTATAAACTGTGAAATAAATTATTGAAATGAATATTTTAATGAAACTTTAAAATCATCTTGGTTTTGAATATTACTTATTCGATTATTGAATATTTTTCTTCATTCATTACCTTTGCTTTTTATTTGAATTGAGCAGGTTTATTTCAAATTTTCTTTAATTGAAAATTTTAAAATATTACATAAGAATTTATTCTCCAAAGTAATTAATAACAACGAGTGCATAATTTAAACTTAATATTTTCATTTATTCGTTACATAATTGGAATTCCAAATGTGCAATCACCAAGGTTAACCATGATTCAACATTAAATGCCAATTAATGTTTTTAACATGCTCTTCTCTTTTAATAACTCAATTAATAATTTATTCTAATTAAACTTTTGGTGTTTCATAAATATGTGAATTTTAATTCCCTTTTAACCACAGACTTTTTGAGGCCAAGAGCAAAATTAAATTGTAATTTTACCCTGATTGAAAATATGGGGAATGTAAACATTCATCACAATGAAAGATATTTCTTTTGGCTTAAAATGACCATGAAAATTCTGTTTGCTGTGGACATGATAACCACTATATTCTGGATCGTTTACATCATTTTTCACATTCTAAAAGAAATTCACAGATATACCCAGCAACAATGTGAGTAGATTTGAATTTTTCAACTTGTTAAACTTGGAATTACATTTATTTACTAAATAATTCTGATTAAATTGATTAAAAATACACTTGTTCCTCCATCAATTTTTATTATTTTAATTCAACTTTTACAGCTTTTGTGATTCAATTTATTAGACTATTCTTTTATATTTTTAACAAGCTCATTTTATTGTATATTTTCCAAGTGATCGTCGCAACGGTTTTAGCAATTGTGTACTTGGTGTTCTCAATAATTGGAATAATGGGCACAATCAGAGAGAACAAATACATCATGGTTATTCTGTTGATAGCCACATCAATGGGTTCAATTACCAATATCATTTGGTTGAAACAGTACTGGGCAATTGCCAGAGATTTAGTTATTGTTGGCCTTTCCTCCACTTTTCTCTACTTTATTGTTCAGAAAGAGAGTTCTCAAAATAGTAACGGTTTATGAGAACTATTAATATTAAAAACAATTTTTAATCAAATATTTAAATTGAACAAGGTATATATATGAAAATAAATACATCTGATAATTATTTTTTTCAAATCTTGGTTAAATTTGAATTATTTTAACAGTATCTTATTCTAAAAATTTATTTAAATTGATATTATTTTAAGGGAAAACTGAATGAAATGTTATTTTATTTAAAAGTTTTCAAAATATTTTCCTCGAATAAAATTGAATTAATTATTTCTGTTATTAATAATTTTACGAAATGACCACACATTCTTTGTATGATAGTGATCTAGTTTATAGATTTCAACATGCACAAATTATTGGTTAACAATCCTCTCTTTGATTATAAATTCATTTAAGTTAAAAAAAATTCCTTTCATTTTTATATTCAATTGAAAATATTTTAAAACAAATGTATAATTAGTTCTTAATGTATTCAATGAAGTGTTTTGTAAACTCATTTTTATTGTTTGACATCACCAAGCTCATTATAAAAATTTTGATTATACATAATAATAGTTTCTTTCAATAAGTAGTTTATAATTATTAACAAATATTTTTCCTGTAAATTAGATTACACTTAATATTGAGTTAAAATATACTTAAAATCATATTTTATTTAAAGTATCTAGCCATTTCAAATATACAAAATAAACTAGCGAAAATATATCCAATAATTAGTACTGATATACAATTACGAAAAATATCATCTAGGTTAATTGCTTGAATTGGTGATGGGTTGTCCTCTATTGGTAATTGATTAGAAATTTTGTGAGACGCCGTCAGAAGTCTTTGATCAATATGAATAATGTGATCAAGGTGATATTTATACCCTCCCTCAAATACCTGCTTAAAACTAATGAAAAGAGTTAAAATAGTTTGAAATCATCAAGAACGAATTAATATTTACATAAAATCCATAAATTTAGCAAGCTGATGCTTTTTGTTAGTAAGATAATAGAAATGAACTTGAAAATATTTATTCGGTGAAACCCGTATTTGATCATGATCAAAGTGGAATTTCTCCATTATTACGCTAATATCATTGCTTGAAAATAGTAATGCTATTTTACCTTTCATCAGATCTTGCACAGAATTAAATAAATTTATTTGCTTGCTGTTGCTTTGTTTTCTATATTTGATTAATTTTTCATAAAGTGTCTTGGTTTTTTCAGCATCATACCCCATATGAGTATGCAGAATTTGTATATAATAATCATCTCCTTCAACTAGAATATCATCAGTTTGAATAATATCGTCTAGGGTATTAACAATTGGCACTAATCTTATGCTGAAATATGAATTATGTAAAACACCATAAAATGCCATACTCAACACCCAGGAACATTGAATCCATATGCATAACAATAAAACTAAGCTGAATTTTCTAAATAAATCTCTATTCAATCTCATCCGAAACAGTTTATCTACTATTGGTGATTGTTGATTAATTAGCATGTTATAAAATGATTCCATAATAGTTCCAATGCTGAAATGATGAGCAAGTAATCTTGATATCAGGAATGAGTAAATGAACAAGCTCATAGTTGTTAATAGCCAAATCTATAAACATTATGTTAAATTGAAATCTATTATGTTTTATAAATTAAATAAAAAATGACTCAATAAATATATTTTTTACATAAATGTCGAACAAATTGATAAAGGCCAACCAAGAATTGTCTTTAATTAACTTTAATCCAGTTAAAATTTCAACAAGGTGATATTGTTGGCTTAAAACATAATTCTTATTCGGTAATTCAACAGAGTCATCTAATAATGAACCATCTAAACATAAATGGTTATCCTGGATATAATATTTAAGTAATTCAGAAAATTCAAATTAAATTGAACAATTCAATTACCATGCTACAACTTCCATTTGTTGATATGAGATACTTATGTTTACATGCTAGTATCTCTATTAATGACTTGTAATATCCATAATAATTTCGCTTAAGTAGATAAACTAGATTATTTAAATCATTTTTTATTTTATACTCACAGAAATATAATCAAGATATAAAATTCGTGAAAGATTAAAACTGGAAAATTGTTTCAAATAACTTGGACATACATATATTCTTTCTTTAGAAAGTTGATAGAATTTGATAAATGATACAGGATAATTAACCAATCGCAATGAATAATAATTCATCTTTAGATAACTATTGAAAAAATTGGATTTAACCAGACAAAATGGTTTTCTGGATAAACTTGATATCTAATAAAATAAAATTTAAATAATCTACTTCCATGATCAGAATATTCTTGCCTAAATTTAAATATAACTACTGATAAATTCAAAGACTCATTTGAAAATATAAGCGAGGTTATACAAATAATTAAAGCGTAATTGTAACTTATGATATGTATTGTTAATTTTAATTATATCTTATTACACTAGACACAACAAGGTGCAATTAAAAATCCATTCCATGAGAGCAACATTGAGAAAACAGATGTTTTCAATATTAATATAAAATCGATTTTCATGCCATTCAAACACAAAACAATTATTTGTTTACGAATTTATTGCAACATCAGAATTGAAAATTTATTTTCACAAAATAAAACTCATAAATAAGCTAACAATGAACCAGCAAGATAGAATCAATAGAATACTTTCATTTTTTTACTCACTGTCATTTATAATAAGATCAATAATAAATTATTAATTGAATAGGGAAACCACCAGTCCTCTATTGGTCAGGTTTGTACTTGATCATTTTGACTAGAATCATTTAAATTATAATTTTATAGTAAAGTCAAATTAGTTATATAGCAGAATTCCTCAGGTTTCTCATTTTTTGCTAGAACTTTTAATAGTTATTATAATATTGATGTCGATAATATATTTTAATCAATAACTTCAATTAAATGATAAATTCAAATAAAACCAACTCTTATTTTACCAAGATAATATGTAGAAATTCTATTAGATTCTTATCACATTGGGTATTTTTCTTTACAGAACGCAGTTATCTGATCTTAATTTCAAAAATTTATATTATTCACCTCAATTTGGCAAATACATTGTACAGATAAATCCAAAAGTGTGAATTTCAACTTGAATCAATAATCCCTTAATCTTGCTTGATCATTTAATCAGTCCTTAATGAATCAATTGATTGACCTAGTTTCAAAAATATGATAAAGGGATTATAAGTGCAAGTTGAAATTCACTAATTTGGATTTATCTGTACAGTTGAACGCTAAATTGTTTTCAACTTTACCAAATAATCGGTTTAACATTATTTTGAAATTAAGTCAATAAATGTATTTATTAAAGACTGAATAATTGATCAAGATTGATAAAGTAATTACTGAGTAAATGTGAAATTTAGCTTTCAACTGTACATACAATTGTTATAACAATTAATCTTTAGTTTTCCATTGTTTGCCCAATGAATTGTAGAAAAAATCAATTGATTACTATTTTCTGAATTAATAACCTTAAGATTAAAAAAGATAAAAACCATGAAAGCTGTTGAAATAATTTAGTTTCTTATTGAATACTTGTTTTTTTGTCATATCTGTTATTCTTGAGTGATATTTTACTTTTCAATTGTCTCAAATGAGTCAATTGAGAACATTTTCAATGACTTTCAATTTTTTTTTAATTTCAAACAACTATATGTTAATCAATTGATTTGCGCTCAGAATTAGATATATTCTGAGCCCAAAGCTATTGTTAATCACTTTATATTCTGGCACTTATTTTGTCACGTGATAATATAAAGATAGTTAATATTACGCATATTTTCTCTAATTTGAAATAAACTCATAATTTATTTTAGAAAAAAGGTTCACATCTGCAGCTATAATGTGTAGGATAAAATTATTGATAATTTTCATTATCTTTTCATAACTTAACACTTAAACGTTTTTATTCCAATTGATAACCCTGTAATGTTATTATACTTTTTTTCCATTAATACTTGAAACAAATGTCAAATGAATTATTTTGTCGAACGTGAAAAGTTTAGCACTCTGAAAATCACCAAGAGTTACCCAGATAATGACCTGAAACCAATTTTATAAAACAAAATGATTTAATTAATTTACAAAATTTAAAACTAAAAGAAAAGTTTACAAAAGTGTTTGGAGGCCTAAACACTATATTTTGTAATTATTAAACTGATTGGAGGACAAAAACCAAGAAATTAACAATAAGTTAGGCACAGAATAAAATATCATTCTGTTCGCACATTAAGTGCATAACAATCAATAGTAAAAATTACAATAAATTGTTTAATTAGAAAATAAGTTATTGAATAACAGACTAAAGGTTCGCTAAGAAATGTTATCAAATATCTGTTACTATGCGAGGCATTACTATTGAAGCTCTTTTCTGTTGATTCGGTTTGAGATTTATTAATCAATTCTTGAATTCGATTGCATTTCAAGTGGAAAATAAAGGAAAATTACAATTCCTCTTCAAACGGATAGGAATATAAGATAATATTCATGCAATTGATTCTACTATTAACTTTCTATTGTTTCCGAGTTACACAATCCATGGGGTTTTCAGTCGAACTTTAGACATATTGTTCAAATAAAAGAATGAGAATAAGATTAATCGAACAACAGTCTGGCCTCGATTTAACAGAACAGTGAATGCATGAAATATTCGTCCCTAAAATGAAGTTTTCGTTAAATAAATACCATTCTTGACAACATTAAAGAAAAATTATGATGAATAATTAGAAAATTACAGTATTTTTCTGATGATTTCAATTTTCTTCTAAGAAAGCAACCATTTTTACTGTAGTTAGATTTCGGTTGAATGAAAATTCAATTTAATAATAATTGGAAACCTTCTTGAAATGTTCATCAGATCATAATGAACTTACAGGATTTTGTTTCAACATTTGAGAGCTGGTAACAAAGCAGTGAAAATCTCTCCATTTATTTAAACATTCGCTAAATTGTGGTCTGTTAAATCGAGGATAGATTGTAATATAATTTATATGAGCTAAAAAAGTTCTGGTTTTTTGTAAATATAAATAACTCGTTGGCTAATTGTGAAACCCTTATTTAGTGAAAATGAGTAAATAGGAAAGTTTTATTTTATCATTCAAAAATCTGAGAATATAAAAACCTAAGTAACTTACATCTAAAATATTTCAAGTGAATCAATTGAAAGATATTTACAAAAAGTAAACTATATACAAGTTAGTTATATAGTTATAAACAAGTTAGTTATATGAGTTAAGACAATTTTATTTTGTGCTATTTTTTGAAATTATTATTTTAATCATGACTTCAATAATAGATGAATTTAAAGTATTCGAGTCTTGTCCTCCATATATCAAGGAAAATATTAAATTTTTCTATGTTGACGTGAGTGGTAAATATGGAAATCCTTTTGGGATTTGTGTCACAGAAAAAGATAATGTTTACGCTTTCGGAGGAAAACTCATAGAAAATTACTTCGGATATAAAGTTGAAAATAATGACAATAATAATGTAACAATCAATGAATTGTGCCATCGTAATATAGAACAATTCTTTTTAACAAGAAATGATAAGGATTATACATTATTTGCGAAGAGTGCTGACCAAATGATTTTCGGAAGTGGTTATAATCATTATGGACAACTTTTACGTGGAAGAAGATGTGAAGGGACATTCAAGCCAGAAAAAATTGATTTTTTTTACAATCGGAATGTAATTGACATTTGTTTTGGGATGAAACATTGTTTAGCCTTGTCCATTGAAGGAGTAGTATATGGATGGGGTGATAACACAGAGGGACAATTTGATAAATTGGGAAAATTTGAAAAATTTTCACAACCAGTTTGGATAAATAAAAAGTTTGGAGTCGAGTTTAAAGTGAAACACATTTATTGTTGGAATAACTCTTCTATTTTGGTGAGTTTCGAAGGATTGATATATATTTTGAATCCAAATGAATGGCATTCAAAATACAAATTAGTTAAATTAAATGATGTCCACAAAGCATATTTCCGAAATTTGGATAAGGTGTTAGTATTGAAGAACGATGGATCAGTTGAATATTTTTTTAAAAATGTGAGAAAAACATCTAAATTCAATTTTGAAAATTTAGTCGAATCGCAATATTTTTCGGGTGAATTGATTATACCTCAAAATGAAGTAATTCAGAAATTTGATATCGAAAATGAAGAAACATTTGAAGTTAAACACAAAAATCATTTTGAATATTGTTTATTTGAATATCAATCTACAATCAAAACATTCATCATCAAGGAAAATGAATTGTATTTCATGACATTCAAATTTGATAGTGGTTCTAAATCACTCAACGAAGTAATGCAAAAAATAGATTTTGATGTCGAAGAATATCACAACAAATATCATAATCCAAACGACACAAGAAGTTTGAATAAATTCCGAATTATGAATGTTTTGCCTCAAATATTAGATTCAAATGTTAAATTTTATCATCAAATGGGAGAATATGGTTCAGAGAAATATTCTGCTATCTTTGTCATGCATGATGACAAAGTCTATGGATTCGGTTATAATCACAATGGTGTTCTTGGTCTGGGTCACAAGAAAATTGTTCATGAATATAAACGCATCGATGAATTGTGTGAACAAAATATCGTAGAGTTTTTCGAAGGTAAAAATCATAACGACAATGGTTTTATGTTTGGAAGAAGTGCCAATAACAAAATATTCAGTTGGGGAGAAAATAAACATGGACAACTTTGCCGAGGCAATGTGGATAATAGCAGTAATGAATGTTTGAAACCAATTAAAATAAATTATTTTGACAAGGAAATTATAATAACAATCGAATGTGGTTCAGGTCATTGTTTAGGCCTTACAGAATATGGTGTGTTATATGGATGGGGTAATAATGACTGGGGACAGACAGGCAGTGAAATCATTAATAAAAATGTTTGGAAGCCAATTGAAATTAAGATTCGTAACTCATTAAATAACGGAATAAAGTTTATTCATTGTATCGATTATACTTCTTGTGCGGTGACAGTTGAAGGCATTGCATATTTGTGGGGGAAAGTTGCTGGAAGACCATTTACTATACCCATGACAATAGAAACGAGAGAAACAAAGACTTTGAAAATGTACATATATTCCGACTCATATTTTTCATTTTTGAACATGGATGAAACATTCCGCTGTTTTCGTCTGAAATATTCAAGGAAAAATCATATTGGATGTGATATTTTCAGATTGGCATGGTTCCGTGACATATTCATATCATGGTTATATGGTAGTTCGTATGACTTGAAAAAAGAATTGATTTTAGAAGAAAAAAATGCTCTTGATATAGGATTTAAAGCAATATCTAAATCGGATGCCATCTATCAAGTTAATGATCGTAAAAATGTCATAAATAAAACCAAATATTCTAATCTTTATGAATACCTTCTCCATGAAAAGAAAAGAATTTTTGAAACAATACAAATAACCAAGGATGGATATCTCATGTTACCAACTATTAAAATGAATCTTAATAATGATGGAATTCTTTTGAATAAAGTATATGTAAATATATTTGACAAGAAATTTGAAAATTGCTTCGAAGTATTGGAAAATATAGGAGCGGGAGGTTTTGGAACAGTTTTCAAAGTTTCTACAAAATCATCCTCGGATATTTTTGCAATCAAGAGAATTCAAGCAATAAGTAAGCGTTCCATCTAATATTGAAATAATTCTTATATGACCTATCAAATCGTTATACTTTTCAGATGATTTTTCAAAGTCTTTGAGAGAGATACAAATTTTATCTGAACTGAACAGTGAATATGTCGTTAAATATTACAACTCATGGACTGAAGCAAAAGTTATCGACAACATCATTGAACACTATGTCTATATTCAGATGGAGTTATGTTCACATAACTTGAAATCTTTAATAAACTTGATAAACTCGTCATGTGATCCAAAACTCATTGTTATTATATATTTCATTCGAATTGAAATTTTAATCGAAATCATTGAATGCCTAAATTATCTACATTCAAAAAATGTTATTCACAGAGACCTTAAGCCAGAAAATATTTTGATTGAATCAATAGATGGAAGATTTTTGAAAATTTGTGACTTTGGATTATCTAAAGTATATGAGAACTCTGTTAATACTGGAGGTGTTGGCACTATTGATTATAGGGCTCCTGAAGTTTATCGTCGTGAATATAGAGATAGTGCTTCGAATAAATATCGATATAATCACAAGTCTGATATTTATAGTCTAGGACTCATCGCTAAGAAACTTTTTGAATTTGACGAAAATGTAACAATCAGGCAAATGAAAGATATGTAAGCATTTTCTCTTTCAAATTTCAAATTATCAATATTCCTTGTTTTTCAGTGATAAATATTCCTTACCATATACCAACACAATAGTTGAACCAAAATTTAGGAAAGTTTTTGCTAATATTATGTTGATGTTATCGAAGACACCCGAAGGAAGACCCAATTGCTTTGATTTGTTGGCAAAAACTCACGAATGGAATGTTGAAACAAATTTTGTAATAATGAATGAATATTATAAAGAATTTATTTCAATCGAAGACGAAAAAAAAGAAATTTTACAGAATTTTCTTAAATTAAAAACAAGTTCAATCAATGAGGACCCAGTTCAATCACTCGTTCAACCTGATAACAGTGGTGATGAAAATGAGAATTCTGGTCAATATTATGATTGTGAAACAATTGAAGATTAAATTAAATTTTATAGAAATTTTAAATAATTTAAATCACAGAATTAAAATAACATAGCAATATTATACGCATGGTCATTCCTGATTACTAAAGTATATGTTATTACTCAAGTATAGATTTGAACTTCTGTTAACATTTTTCTTTTTTCATAAAAATCAGTCATTTTAATAGTTTGATAAAATTAATCACTCTTGATAAAGAGATTAAAGAGTCAAGCTCAATCACACCAATAAGTTTTAGACTGTTTATCATGCAAAATTCATGAAAAAATATTATTAAGATTATTGAAGCGAACGAAAGACAAGTTTCATATTTTACGAAAAAATTGAACTAATCGATATTAAGAAAATTTTATACTCGAAATAGGCTTGTTGATTTTATATTGAATAATAAATCGATTTTTCTGTTAAATTAAATAAAAGTATATTTATTTAATGAAAATTTTTTGAATCAATAATTTCGTGTTGGATAATCAAAATATGTTTTTTAATGGTAATGTAAAATCTAATTTCACATTAACATTTAATAAATATGCAAGTACAAAGGATCAGGATAATTTCATATGAGGAAAAGTGCTTTTTTTGGACAAAATAATTAATAATTCAATTCTTTCTTTTAATTGATTTAATTAGAAAATTGTTTTGAAAGAAAATAATTGAAGTTTTATTTCATACAAAAAATGATGTCAAACCTTAATGGAATCGATCTAAGAATCGCTGTTAACCAGGTTAGATTATGAATATCTCTTGAATATATCTTGATACAGATTCTTGTTAAATATTTCAAGAATCCGATGTATTTTGAATTTGAATCCATTAATAATACATTAAAACCAAAGACTGGATTTGAAGTAATAAAGCGGTCATTATATCTTGACCGCCGCGTTTTTCGAAAAACTTTCAAACGGTGCAAGATAAATTCATTCTGTAAAAAGTATTATAAAGAGCCATATACCCCATTTATTAATTATACCTTACCACTCGATTTTGATCACGTGATCTTGAAAATTTTGAGACTTATGCAAAGGTCATAGTCACAGGTCAAG
>JAQGCQ010000284.1:0-16504 GCA_034699945.1 Chamobates pusillus
TAATTATTTGATCGCATATTTTATAAACACTTATCCGTTGAATAAGCATTTAATTAGTTTCTAATCAGTAATCAAATTAAGGATAGATTTCTCAGAAGTTTTATGTATTAATCACTAGATTTTTGTTTGTTTTTCTCTTTAAGTTAATTGAAATAAAATAATAAAATTTCAAAACGACCTCACATTCAAATCACTGACTTTGAACTCAATAATAGCTTTGTTTTGGTTTTTTAATTTTTAATTAAATTCTAGAAATAATTTGACAAAAAATATCACAAAATTGTTTCATTGCTTAAGAATTTTCCAAATGTTTTTATTTGGTTTTTTGTTGAGTTGTAATCAAAATTATCTTTAAAATTGAATTTTTATGATTAATTGCATTCCTTTTTACACTAAATGCTAATTAAGACACTTTTAGCACATATTTAGCGCCACTTCTCTTAAACACAAAAATTCCAATTTTGTCGTTAAAATCACTTCAAAAGTATGTGTTTTGAGATTAGATTTGAAATTAATTTTTACACTTAATTTTGAAACACACCAGCAGTAGATTGAATGCTAGACATATTCAGTTCATTTTGAATGATGAGCATGCTAATTTCTATCATGTTTTATAATGGACCAATTTATAAAAGTGGGACTCAGTTTGTGGTCCAAAACCATAATCTCAATACAATTGAATTTTTTAAAATTGAATAAAATAATTGAAATGCACTAATAATCAGGTCTTAACCCTTTCCATAAAATAACAAAAGTTTTTATTTGAGGAAAGCCTTCAATTTGTGAGTTATTAAAGTGTATATCCTATTACTTAATAGAACTTTAATTTTGTTTAATTTGAATCAATTTATAATGTATTCGATATTTCAAACAATTGATTGACTTATGATTTGCTCTGTTTTTAAGGATCAGTCGATTTATCCCTTTATCCAAAGAAGACTTCGCGCGAACTCATTAAGAAGATATCGGACGTGATTTGGTCTCATCTGATGCGCACCTACTATAAGGATAGGGCTCACCTGCAAACCATTTACTCATATCTGACAACTAATAAATTGGACTCATTCGGTGTCGCCTATGCAGTAGTAGCCGCGTGTCAGCTCCTCGGTCTCGATGACGTCCATTTAGCTCTCAGTGAAGACCACGCTTGGGTTGTCTTCGCCGATGGTATGACTGACCAATAATGTGGACATAATATAAGGTATTAATTAATTGTGTTTTGTTCAGGTGAAACATCTGAAGTAACGTGGCATGGTAAAGGCAATGAGGATAAGAGGGGTCTACCCGTTCAACTCAATGATTCGTGGTTGTATCTGAACGGTCACGCAATCATCTGTTCCCGATATATGACAGTCGCAGCCTTAGTCTCGGCGATGAACCCATCGATCAATGCTAACGAAGAGTCCGAAGAGTTGGCTATACTCCAGAAAGAGTTACTTTGGATCCTCTATGAGAACAATCACTTAGCACTATATCCGATGGCAATCGGAAACTTAGGTGATCTCGAAGACGTCTGTCCGTCGCTGACGCCCAGGAAGTCACCGATTGAGCTCTTCTATGAAGCCATAAATGTGGCCAAGAAGTCATACTCCGACTCTCATGTCTATCCGTACACATATTTAGCGGGTTATCTCTATCGCAACGGCAGATTCAAAGAGGCTCTCAAGACTTGGGGCGACGGTATGTCCCATAAACTATTAAATGGTTCTGATATTCAATAATATATTTTTGTTTTAATAGCGGCACAAGTCGTCAAACATTACAACTACACCAGAGATGACGAAGAAATTTATAAGGAGTTTCTTGAGATCGCCAATGAACTCATCCCACATATGGTCAAAGTTGTGTCCGCCGGCGGTTGTGAGCCGAGTGGGATGTCATCCAAACCACTACTTCAGGATCCAGAATGTTTTGCGCATTTATTGCGCTTTTATGACGGCCTCTGCGGTTGGGAAGAGGGCTCGTCTACGCCAGTGTTGCACATCGGTTGGGCTAAACCACTGGTGGCCACAATCGCCAAATTCCCGCACTATATCAGAGCCAAAGTCGATATTAAGGCCGACATTAATGAAGAAAGTGATGAACAAAATGACGACAAAATTAATTCTAAAGATGAAAATGAGTCCCAAATCGACGACAAGACTATTAAAGCCGATAAACAAATAAAAAGTTGTGATATTTCTGACAATAAAATGAGTAAAACTCAGAGAAAAAACGGAGGAATCGTTGATTTGAAGACAAAAATCGAGGAAACAGATCTCCATTCAGAAGCCAGTATTGGGTCAGTCAGTCATCACTGTTTCCAAATCTTTGAATTTTGTTAAAATTTCTCTCTCTTTTAACAGTCAATCGGAGTCGGAATTAATCAAATCTTTGGTTAAAAATATCGATTCGAGCGGTGAACCCAATCCGACGATCGCCGCATTGGCCGCCGCCTGCAGTGAAAACATATTAAACCCGCGATTCCTTTTGGGACACGACATCGAGAACGCGTTCACTGCTCAGTCGGACGGCAATAACGGGATAACAACTCCACAGTCGACCCAATTGTTTGGTAAACAATTCAATACAAATGTTGCCCTCAAAGAGGATAATACTTGTGCTGAAGACAAGCCAAGTGTCACTCTTTCGAGTCAAAAGATCGCTGGTCTCAAACATCTACTTCTGGCCGACAAACTGAACACATCCGCCATTCAGTTACAACTGACGGCACAGTCACAGGTGGACACCAAAAAGAGATACCGACATTCCGGTCAGTCTTCAAACCTTTGAAACTATTGTAACAAACGATTGATTTGATTTCTATTCTTATTCTGTGCTCTAAAGGTGGACCAGAGTTTGATTTCGTGGCCACAACGACGACAACCCTTTCGCGCACAAGTAAACGGATCCGAAGAGACTAAGTTTGTTGTGCACAGTCCTCAACATTCGCCTAATTATGGCTAAACCTTTTGATTATTTCGACCAAAGTTTAACATTTGCTTTACTTCTCAAATGTTTCATATATTTTGTGGTATTTTTTTCCCAAACATTTGTCTCGTTTTGAGTTCACTTTTCGTCTTATTTTTTGTTTGAGTTTTTCTTTTTCGAAAGACATCGGAAAAACAAATAAGTCTTAAGACAAAGACAACTAATGCATCGCACCATTGATTTCCATTTGAGATAAACATTTAATATAAGATAAATATTTATATAAAATATATTTTTGATTAATATTTAATTTGACTTCACATCAAATAATGACAAAAAAAAATCAGGAATTCATAAACAAAACAAACGAATTGTCGTTAGAATCGCATTCGTCTCATAAAATGCAATGCATTTCATCATTGAATCAATTGTTTGATGAAAACAAATAACCAAAAAATAGTTTATTTTCGAAAACATTTGCTTAAAAAATATTTGAATTTTCTTCTCATTAATTCAATGTATTATTGATTCAAATCTCTATTGAAATCATTTATTATTTCAATATTTGTTTTATTACTCAATTTCATTGAATTTAAGTATTTTTTTGTTCTATTCATTAATTTAAAGTGACGTTCATTTGTCTCATATTATGAAGAAATCACTTATTTTGAAGCATTGAATTCATTGAATTGATGCCAAAAAACAAATCAAACTTATTTTTGCAAATCTTTTGAAAAAACTTTCAGGAAATTAAAAGTATTTTTTTGTTTTCATTGGATTTAAGAGCCGTTCAATCAATACTTAGTCCTCTATTTTGGTGTTTATTTCCTATAATTTCAATGAAATTCCTATTTTTTGATCTCTCCTTAAATATCTTGACTTAAAATGAATTAAAATTTCAATTCTATTCAAATGATTAGATAAGATATCCTTGAATTTTGTCTAATTATATCGTAAAATACGTACTGATTGAACGGTGGAATACATTAAATTCATGTAAAACTGTTAGAAAAAGATGTAATTGTTTGTAATCGTGGCTATAAATTGACGCAAATCTATCGCAGTTTTTAAGTAGAAAAATATTTTAATCGCTTTATTCGTCAAATCTATTGATTTGATTGCTTTAATGTTTTAAATACTAAATGAGATTTAAAGGCATTTTTGTCCTAAAATTCGATTCTTTTTCGTAATGAATGAGATATTCATTAATTGAATTCAATAATTATCATCAATTTTGCCCTTAATTTCAAAGTCATGTTATTATATTTGACTGATATTTAATGAAAAGTTAATTCCGATTATAGATTATATATAAAACACTATTAGATTAGAGATTAAAATATATTTTATGAAAAAAAAGAATAATGAAAAACCTCCTCCAAAGTGACCCTTAATTCTATAGAATTCATGGCATTTATTGCTAGACTATAATGAAGTTTTCCAAATCCTCTCCTATTATTTGAAAAGAAAATCATTTCTTATTTCAAATGATATTTAATTGGATTACATTTGCATTAATACTGAAAGTAATTCAATAGAGTATATAATTTCGAGTATTTAGCCATCGCTTACATATTCGTGAAATATATTTAAAAGTCAAGAATATTATCAATTGATTCACTCGAAAATCATTTCAAAACAGAATTTTGAATTTAAATTTGATTCTTTTCAGTCATTTTTTGCTGATATTTTCTATTAAAGTCTCATTTTTTTCCTCAGATTTATAATTCGAGTCATATTTTTACTCAGAATTTAATTTTGTTTGAAAATCACTTATTTATTACATTAACCGAAGAATATTCTCTATATTTTCGGTTCTTTTTTTGTCTGAAACTTTTTTTAATTTAAATTTTTATTCAGTTTTGCATTCAATTAATCGATTGAATGTCGAAAAGACTCGTAAATGAGTGGAAAAAGTACTTCAAGTCCTCTATTGATGTCTTTTCTCCAAAACAGTCGAATACTTAAACAACTTTTACTGTGAATACGGTTTTCGTCATTACTTTCTATTATTATTACTACTATTAGTCCCATATTTGCTAACCTGAAGGACAGACTCCAATCCATTCAATTAATGAGAGTCTTATAATTGAGTTCTCAGTTTTGAATGACTTATTGCTCGACAATATATTCAATGATTTAATTCTAATTTTTGCAAAAATCACATCAAAACTATTATTTAAATCACTTATAAATATTTAATTCTATTAAATAAGAGCACAGTTCTAAAGCCGAGTCCCTAATGTTAGATTAATGGGGCACTGGGTATAAATGGCTTTACTTATGATTAGCAAAAGAAAGACATTTATTCATTAATTGTCTTTTGATTTGAGTTTAATTTTCATTCATTTTTTCAGACAAAACTCATTTAAATTCATTGATTAAACTCATCATTAAATTCATTGAATGCTTAGAAATCCTTTTCATTCATTAAATTGATTGCAATTTTATCGACTCATTCAATACGAGCTTCACTTTTAAGTAGAAAATCATTTATAAAAACTTAGTTTTTCTCAAAAAAGACAATTCATTGCAAAACGAAAATTCATTTTTAAAACAAAACTAGTTTAGAATCGCAGCTCATTTTTTTTTGTATTTCAAAACCATTACTCAAAACATAAACTATATTTAAGTTATTATTCTTACATTTAATTTGCATTTCTATTCATTTGCGTTATTATTAATTCATTATTTTATTTAATTATTATATGTTTTTCATTGAATTAATTCATTGATTTTATAGTGTTTTTTCGTTTTAAACATTTTCTCCATATTTTTATGCATTAAGTGATGAAAAAAAAGTCTGTTTTCGTGTAATCAAGTTTAAGGTCATATTCACCAAAATATTATGATTTGCACTAAATTTTTATAATTTATTATTTTTTTGAATTCAAATTAGTTTTTATTTTTACAATTTTTAGGCATTTTTTTCAATTTTTGTTTTGAAATCTTTTCTTTTTTTTGACACAAAATACTAGTTTTTCGGGAATTTTATCAGAAATCTAAAGGTTTCGGAAAACGTGTTTTCGGAGAAAAAATTGATTTCAATTTTATTTTTTGATTGATTTGTGATTATTTGAAACCAAATTCTTTTTTAATGTTTTTATCGAAATTTTAGTTTATTTAATAAGTTTTTAGTTTTTTTTATTTTGAAAATTTTAATGAAATACTATTTTCACAAATGATTTGTTTTTGTGAAACATATTCTGTGCACAAAAAGGCGTTTGAAATCAATTCTTTTCATTAAGGAATTGGTTTTAAATTAAGTTTTATTTTATTTATCAAACATTTGAAGCGTTTTATTTATTTTTAAAAAATTATTATATTCTACGAAATATATATTTTTTGAAAGAATTTCGTCAAAAGAATTATTCATTAATTAATAATAATAATAATAATTGAAATAATATTTGGAGAAATTGTTTAATTATTTTAAAGACAAGAAATGATTGTATAGTTTTGATGAATGATTGATATAAAAGAAAAAATATATTTACAATAAAATCCGATTCAATGTTTGCATTCAATTATTGATTTTTAAAATTATTACTAATTATAAGAATTCCTTTAACTTTGAATTCAAAAAAGTCCAAATGGGAGGAATGGGAGGACGTCTAACAATAAGGTAAGCTTATCAATAATTGCAACAATAACCAAGTTAAATTCAACAAACAATTAAGAATAAATTGGATATTTTTATTGGATATACGTTTCCTCATATTATTCGCATCTCATCTACTTATACAGAAGTTTTTATCAAATTATCCTTGATACAAAAGTGTCCAATTATCAATGTTTTGGGATAATCCTAAGATTGTTCTAATTATTGGAAAAATGTTTATTTGTTTATGGTAGTCATTAGTAACAAGGTTACTTAATTGAATTTTTAATCTTATTAACGAATAACTCTTTTATAAAAACATATTTACATAAAAATATTGTTTATTAGAATTTATGAAAATTTATTTTTATTTTAAATTATTTTCGAATTTGAATACGAAATGATCGGTGAATTATTGTGGAAAGTGATCCAGTTGATTCTGGTTATCATTCATTGGATTTCTGTTATCTCAGCCAAAGTTTTGACTCTTTTTCTGGTTATTTATGCAATTGTTATAATCGTAAGAATCTTCAAAACCCGAAAACTAGTTAATCCAAAGGGAAGGGCTGTTCTCATAACAGGTATTCATAAAAATTGTATGACATTTCCTAAAAATTATCGTTTGAAAGGATGTGATTCTGGATTCGGCAATCGATTGGCGCTCAGACTCAATGAAATGGGATATCGAGTCTATGCCACTGTCCTTAACAGTAATGCGGCGCTTAATCTGATCCAAATGAGTGCACATAAGGAACAAATGGTTGTCTGGAAAATGGATGTCACCGTTGAAGAAGACGTCGAAGAAGTCCTTTTAAATGTTAAACACGATTTAGAGCGGAACGGCTGCGGTTTGTGGGCAGTTGTCAACAACGCTGGGTTTGGAATTTTAGCTCAACTCGAATGGACTAACCTTGCTCAACATAAACGGCTTTTTGAGGTCAATGTCTTCGGGTTGGTTCGGGTGACCAAAGCGTTTTTGCCATTAATTCGGGAATCGAAAGGTTTTTGTGCATTGAATGAATGTGCTTGATCAATTCATTTTAATGGTAATGCCCTGACTTTAATGAATAGGTCGTATTGTTAATATGTCGAGTCTTTTTGGTTATATGTCTTTAAACGGATTCGGTGCTTATGCTATGACCAAACACGCGGTCACAGCTTTTTCGCGAATACTTCGCCAAGAGATGAGTAGATATGGAGTCAAAGTGGTGGTGTTGTACCCAGGTGGATTCACTGACACCAATTTTGTTGACGTTCAGAACCAAAGCGCTTATAGAATATGGGATGATTTGGAGGACAGCCTTAAGACTAGTTATGGCGACAAACAATACTTTGAAATGTGGAAACACAGCCAACTCTCCCGATTGAATGCATTTATGGGTGACAACAGTGAGTGTGTTATCGACGCAATGGTTGAGGCGGTCACTGATTCTAATTGCAAACAATCTTGCACAATTCAACCTAAATCAGTATACAATTATTATGGATATATTGTTAGATGCTTTCCCTATTTAATGGATAAAATCGATTCTAAATAATAATAAATACTTTAATTTGTTGCATGTTCATTTATTTGTTTGAATAAATTATTTTTTTTAATTCATTTCGCTTTCAAATAATCGAAAACTAAGTTTGAAAGTCCTCTGAACTTCGACCTCACAATAAAAGGGGATAAACCTCACCATTGATTGTGGATTTCAATATATTTTTATTAATTCTAAAGAATTGTTAATTAAATTTATATCTCAAAGTATTCAAAGTGTTTAGCATACAGTTGTGCTTGCTTAATTTTGCACAACAATTTATAAATATGAATTATATATTTTTACCCATTTTTTACATAAACTGAATATTTTAAACTTAATTTCGATTATTTTTTGTTATGATTAGTAATATTTTAATAATAGGGGTAAAATGTGTTAGTTATGTTATGCGGTGTGTATTGTAATGAAGTTCTCAAAAAGTTAATGAAATCGATATTTAAAAACCATATTTTAGTGAAAATTAATGCTTTTCCACCATTTCGTTGGATTTACTCAACGGAAGTGTTTTAACTAAAATATAGACAAATAATAACCAGAAGTGTTTGAAACAATGGTTATTCGCACAACTCTTTCAGCTCTTGTTTTGGTTCTAACGGGTAAGTCTTCTAAAATTGACCATGATAGTTCCAAAATCACAATTTGACCCTTCTTTTAATGTGTGATCAAAGTATGGAATGTAGGTGTGAGCGGTGACATCACCAAAAAACTGGATGAAGTCCTGCTTAAGTTGACGCCATTGGGCGACCATAAAGTTAAATATCCAGAAAAAGCGGACGGATATCTCGAATTATGCAATGAGTAAATTTATTTGATCTCTGATACAAAGATTACACCTTGCTATTATTTTAGAGTGGCCAAATTGATGAAATCCCCGTCCACTTTACTTCAATTCACACCAATATTCACAAAAGTGACGATAATTCGGGACAGTTGGCTCCCAATGATTAAAGAGAAGGTCAATAACAAGTTGTGTGAAATCGCCAAGGCCAATGAGACTGAATATGCAATAGTGGCCAAAGAGTTCAACGAAGTGCAGCCTAAAATGTTACCGATTAGAAAGAAGATGACCAGTGCTTTAGTAGCGGCGGCTACCCTTCAACAAACAATTACAGGCCCTGAAGTCGGGTGGTATGTAATTTAAGATTAATTAATCTTGGTGATAATCCAGGCCATCATTAATCTGCTTTATCTTATAACTCAATGACCATGATAACTAATGATAAATATGATTATCTCCTTTAAAAGCTTTTTTAGAAAATGGATGGATGAGTCCGAGAAAGCATTCAAGTCTGATTTTGGCAGGGTCATATTCAAAGAAACACTCCGAACATTCATGAATTTGATGGAAAAATTAAAGCCGGTCTATACGTGTGAATGGGATAAAATCCCCGAGGTCAACTTTCCTAAGATCCGTTCAATAGAGATGATGTATTTCGACGCATGCAAAAACATATTTCTCGATCAGCCAAAAGTTATCAAGGCAAACGCTAAGAAAGCCGCTAAAGAGGCGGCCAAAGCGGCTTACAAAGAGGCCATGCTTAAGCCAGCCGAATAAGCTTGATCATTTGCTTAAGTCTTCGAGAAAAAATGACAAGTTTTCAGAAAAATTATGTTTAATTAATACAATCTTTAGTGTAATCGATATCTTTTAAACAGATTTTTATGCTTTGAATCCAAAATTTTAATTAATTTTTACGTCATTTTATTAAACATTTTCTCTTTAATAAAGACTTGATTTCAATAAACAGTTGTTTTCATTGAAGACTTCCATTAAAATGGAGACAAAACATTGTTTGTCTATTCTTATAATCACATTAAGTATTGAATAGATGAGCAAGGTCTTTTGCTTATTAACATTATTTTCTTATTTATTAAAGTGTGGAACGGTTTGGTTGAAAGCTATGATTTTATACTGACTCCTGAAAAAGTGGACGCACTCCTATTAAAGTCAATGCCAGTCGGAGACAGTAAAGTGAAATTTCCCGAAAACGCCACCGATTACGCAAAGATATGCTCCGAGTTAATTGATTTTTAAACTTGATTGTTGATTTTAACTTAAATTTATCTTGCTCAAGAATACAGGTAATGGCGTATAGACCACAATTGGCCCCCATTTTTATGGGTCCGGTTCTCAAAATCAAGACATTTCGCGATAATGCGATGACAATTTTCAAAGAGAAAATGAAGAACAAATTATGTGATCTTGCTAAAAATAAAGATGGAAAATATTCAGTGGTCGCCAAAGAGCTGATCGCACAAAACGATAAAATGATTCCAATCAAACAGGGCTTTACCAACGCTATGGTGGCCGCCGCCCAACCAAATACTACCGTTAAAACCAAAGAATTAATTTGGTAAGTGATCCACACAATGAACAGAATGAACATGGTTCATTAACCTGTCCAAAGTGAATAATAAATTTGTTGTCAAGTCTTTTCAGAAAATGGTTAATTGACACTGGTGAATGTCTAACGAGTGACGAAGCCAAGAATGTTTTAAAGGAACATGTTCATACGTATATTAGTCTAATAGAGAAGGCACAACCTCTTCCTGATTGCGATTGGAAAGACTTCCCAATTGTAGAGAAACCAAAGTTTAAATCAATTGAAATGCTGTTCTTTGAAGCCGGCAAAACTGTTCTTGCTATTAAAATAGCCAACAACGCTACAACAGTTGCAGCCAAACCGGGTTCAACTAAATCTACGACACCTACGAGTGTGGATGTGCCCCCACCTATTGTTTCACCCGTTTCTGAATTTGACGGATAATCCATGGAATGAATCAATAAATAGTAAAAGTTTTTTAGTATTTATTAACAAAAAAATGAGAAAAAAGTGAATAAAATAAATAAATTGATTAAAAGTCTGTTCTAAACATTAATATTTAGTTTTTTCTCTAAACTTTCTGATAACTCTTTTAGGCTTTTGTTTAATTGAATTTGTCTTTTGTTTGTCATTGTTTTCAATTGTCTTTTGATTGTTCTGTTCTTTAAACGCATTGCACAGACCATCGACCAAACCCTTAACCGAATCTTTTTTATAATTTTCTTTTAATGAGTTTTGTATGGCTTTCATAATATCGTCGTCATCTGTGGGTTCACTTAATTTTACAGATGAACTCTTATTTGATACCTCTCCAGGAGCAAAAACAGCTTTTAATTCATTGTCCAAAGTCTGAAGAATAAAATCTCTGGTTTGGGGGTCGACTCCTTTATCATTATTGATGGCCTGCTTTTGTGAATGAATTTCATTTATTCTCTTTTCTAAACTATTTTCGATGTTATTTCTGAGAGCGAGTGATGTCTTGTGTTGTTGTCCATAATTACCGCAAATCAATTTAAGAGTATCTTCTAAATCGGAAGGGGTCACCTCAAGCACTCGGCTTCCACTCAATACACTTAATATACTTTTTTGGTCAGTCTTCTCGACTTCATGGAAATTGAGAACATTTACTTCAAATAGACTTTCAATTATCTCTAATTTGGATCTGTTTTCGTTAACTTTGTTTCCAATACTAATCACATCTATATTAAGACAATTGGATTCCATGAAAACAAATGAGCGAGGTATTTTTTCGGGCAAATCATTTAATTGTTTGTTCGAACAGTTAATCAAATTCTTAACGAAGATTATGAGTCGTTTACGTATTGTCCAACTTTGAGATAACGTAACGAAAGCTCTTTTCAAACCATTGATGAATTGCATTCCCTCTTCGAGACCAATATTAGCAAGGGCCTTTATTACAAGATTCGATTCAGTGGTCAACTGTTGTACGACATCACCAAAAGGGGCCAACTTAACGATACCCACTCTATTGCTTCGGTTTGATCGCCAGATCTGTTTACAAATCACTTCAGTGACCATAAATTGTTGTCTTAAGTCCTCCTGATATTCAAGAATAGATAACTCCTCGTCATTCATAGGAATGCTATTATCCAAACAAATGACAACACTTTCCATAATTATTGTCTATAATTTAAGATTCAAATCTCAAACGAAATTAAATTTAAATTCAATTCAAATATGCGTTCATTCAATCAATTGTTTGAATTGCGTTCAATAATAAGTTCTTAGGAAAAGCTGTTCCTCTTAATTGATTGAATACTATTTTTCCAAATGAAACACTATCTACAAAAGGGTAGATCTGCCCCCGGCTATAGTTTGATCGGTTTTCGAATTTTAAGGAAAAATATATGAAATCAATAAATAGAGTAAAAGTTTATTTTTAGTATTTATTAACGAAAAATGAGAAAAAAAGTAAATAAAATAAATAAATTGATTAAAAGTCTGTTCTAAACATTAATATTTAGTTTTTTCTCTAAACTTTTTGATAACTCTTTTAGGCTTCTGTTTAATTGAATTTGTCTTTTGTTTGTCATTGTTTTCAATTGTCTTTTGATTGTTCTGTTCTTTAAACGCATTGCACAGACCGTCGACCAAACCCTTAACCGAATCTTTTTTATAATTTTCTTTTAATGAGTTTTCGATGGCTTTCTTGATATCGTCGTCATCTATGGGTTCACTTAATTTAACGAATGAACTCTTATTCGATACCTTTTCTGAAGAATACATTTCTTTTAATTCGTTTTCCAAAGTTTGTAGAATAAAATCTCTGGTTTGGGGATCGACTCCTTTGTCATTATTGATGGCCTGCTTTTGGGATTCGATTTCAATTAATCTCTTTTCGAAGACATTTTCGTAGTTATGTTCGAAGTCATTATCCAAAGCAAGTATTTCCCGGTTTATCTCTCCATTATTATCGCGAATCAATTCAAGAATTTCTTCCAAATCGGAAGGGATGACCTCAAGCACTCGGCTGCCAACCAGTACTTTCATTATACCATTTTGTTTAGTTTCTTTGACTTCATAGCATCGAAAAACATCAAGTTCAAATAGATTTTCAAGAATCAAAATTTTAGGTCTGTTTTCTTTAATTATTTTTCCAATACTTATGAGATCGACATTAAGTTCATCGGAAACACTGTATGCTATACTTTGAGGTATTTTTGTGAACAAACCGTTTAACTCAGAATACGAATAGTTTAACAAATTCTTAACGAAAACAATGAGTCGTTTGCGGAATGCCTTACATTGAGATAACATTGAGCATGCTCTTTTAAAGCCAATTGGAAAATTCATGTTCTCCTCGACTTCAATATTAGCAAGGGCTTTAATTAGAAGACTCGAATCAGTGGTCAACTGTTGTACGACATCACCTTTTGGTGCGAACTTAACGATTCCCACTCTATTTCTTTGGTCTGAACGCCAGATATGTTTACAGATGGCTTGAGTGGCGATTATCTGTTGTTTTAAGTCTTCCTCGAAATCAAGAATAGATAATTCCTCGTCATTCAGATTAATACTATTATCCAAACAAATGACAATAATTTCCATAATTATTGTCTTCAAAATTATAACAAGTTTTCAATGAATTTCATAATTGATTCTCAAATGAAAAGTAATTCAAATATGCGTTCATTTAATCAATTGTTTGAATTGCGTTCAAATCAATTATAATAATAAGTAAATTAAAGGTATTGTAGTGATTGGCAAAAATATCAGGCTATTGAAGGAGTGAAAATTGTACCAGTACTATTTCTACAAAATCGGGCACAACTATATCTATACGTATTACAAGTTTGTGCGCATACTTTGCCCTCAATTTGACCGATCAATCGATGAAATCAATAAATGAAAGTTTTTTAGTGTTTTATTAACAAAAAACTGAACGAAAAGTGAATAAATAAATTGATTAAAAGTCTGTTCTAAACATTAATATTTAGTTTTTTCTCTAAACTTTTTGATAACTCTTTTAGGCTTTTGTTTAATTGAATTTGTCTTTTGTTTGTCATTGTTTTCAATTGTCTTTTGATTGTTCTGTTCTTTAAACGCATTGCACAGACCGTCGACCAAACCCTTTACCGAATCCTTTTTATAATTTTCTTTTAATGAGTTTTGAATGGCTTTTATGATATCGTCCTCATCGGTGGGAGCACTAAGTCCCAGGCCTAAACTATTATCTGATACCTGTTCTGAAGTATACAATTCTTTCAATTGTTTGTCGAAATCCTTTAGAATAAAATTTCTGGTTTGGGAGTCGACTCCTTTATCATTATTGATGGCCTGCTTTTGGGATTCGATTTCAATTCTTCTTTTTTCAATTTGTGTATTCATGAGCGCAACTCTCTCTTCATTTTGAGGGTTAATCAATTTAAGCATATTTTTCACATCAGAAGGGGTGACCTCAAGCACTCGGCTTCCATTCAATACTTTGAATATACCATTTTTGTCAGTCTTCTCGACTTCATAACCACGAAAAACATTAATCATAAAATAATATTCAATTATTTCAATCTTTCGTCGGTTTTGTTTAATTGTGTTTCCAATACTAATCACATCGACATTAAGTTTATCCGAATTACTATTACTATAAGTCAAAGATTGTGGTAGTCTTGTGAGCATTTCCCTCAATTCATAGTCGGAACAGTTAATCAAATTGTTAACGAAGACAATCAGTCGTTTACGTATTGTCCGACTTTGAGATAACGTAATGAAGGCTCTCATAAAACCATTGATGAAATGCATGTTCTCTTCGAGTCTAATTTGAGCAAGGCTATTAAATACAAAATTCGATTCATTGGTCAACATTTGAAAGACATCACCATTTGGTGCGAACTTAATGATCGCCACTCTATTGAATCTGTCTGAGCGCCAGACCTGCTCACAGATCAGTTTAGTGACAGAAAGCTGTTGTTTTAAGTCTTCTTCGAACTTAAGAATAGATAATTCCTTGTCTTTCAGATTAATACTATTATCCACACAAATGACAACACTTTCCATAATTATTGTCTTTAAACTAATCACAAGTTTTTCAATTAATTTCAGATTTAATTCTCAAATAAAATATAATTCAAATAAATGTTCGTTTAATTAATTGTTTGATTTGCTATTATATCAGTTTAAATACAAACTCGTGAGGACTCACTTCTGTATTTAAATATCACTTTCAAAGCATTGAATTTCAGTTAAAATTTATTTATTTTAAACAATTATTTCAATTATAGGAAAACAAATGTCAATTGAATACTAAATATCATTAGAAAAACAATTATTGCCATAAAAACACAATTTAAGGCACATTTATTCATAGGAATCGCTCAGCATTTGGTTCGGACTTTAGTTTTTTGTTACAATTGAATATATAAATAGTTTGAAACAAAAACAACAAATGATTTGTTTATATAAATATAAAAATAGTTTGCAATGAAATTGAATTCTCAAAAAAGGGCTAAAAATGATTAGAAGACACGACAAGAATCTTAAGCTCGTTATTCAGTGGTCTGTTCTCTCCTGAGTTTATACTGCGGTGCGTTCACTCCGGGGACGAATCGGCGTTTGAACTCAGGTTTAGTGACCAACCAAACCACTAACACTGTGAACACCACTATAGTAACGCCCAACAAGTTTAGAATAACCCCTTCCGGAGGCAAATCCTTGTATTGTTTGCCCTCAGTTTTCCTTTTAAAACAAATTATATTTTAGTGAAACATTCAAATAATTTCTAATAATTGACTCACAAACTGAATATCGCTTTTTCGGTGAGTCCGCTAACGGCCACCCCAGCGGTCAGCGCGAAATTAGCGGTACCGCCAAATATATGGAAGGGAAGAATCAGTCGTCTATAGACGGGATCAATACCCGGATATAGGAATGAAAAGAAAGACGCGAAGAGACTGAAGGCAAAGCCAGAGATAGCGGTAATACCGAGCCATGAGTGCAGGGAATACATGTTTGGGATTTCTTTCTCGATATGATAGTAGAAGACGGCATAAATGCCTAACAATGAGATGACCAGAGCTGAGGTTTGGATAATAAAGTGGACCAGTTTTTGGCGCTGAAATTTTAGACATCGACTGATTCTATAGATTAGTATTCCTTTCGATTTTGGGATCAATTATTCAAATATTAGTTCAAAATGTTTTTTGAGACAATTAAGTGAAGATTCATACCATTGGCGTTCAAATAAATCATTCCAATAGTCATCAGAAGCGGGTGATAATTGAACACTTGTTCGGGAACAGACCACGAATACCCGTTTAAGAAGTGTTTTCCCCAAATAGCGCACAGACCTATCATAAGAGCGCCCAATACTTGAATAACTGCGAAGGCACTGAACAGAAGATTATCCTGTGATAGACCAACGATAACTGTGGTGCCGAAAGCGCCCAACCGGTGGTCGGTCTCATCTTCTGAAGAACTGACTGGCATTTTATTAGTGGTTTTATTTGAGGTATTTTCTGCTGACAATCTCTTCTTCAAAAGAGATTTATTAGTCCTCTCTTTAATTGAATCTATTTTTGGTATTTATTTACAAAATTAAAGGAAAAAAGGTTTTTATAAACGAATGCTTTCAATGGTTTGTAAAATCAGTTGAAAAATAAATCATTTGC
>JAQGCQ010000285.1:0-16503 GCA_034699945.1 Chamobates pusillus
AATTATTTGAAATTATTATTCATTTCTATTATTAATTAGTTTTTCATTTAAAAACTCATAAAATTATTCTCATGTTTTTCAAGTCACGCCTTTCAAGTGTTTAAACTTTTGACAAAAGTATTCATTTTTATAAATTTTTGTTTTCTATTTAAGGCGAGCCATCCGTCCATACTTTATGTCAGTTTTATGCGAGCACTCGAGTGGAGTAGTTCCTCGAGAATGCGAGCCTTTAAATGTATTTATTAAAAATCAATTTTAATTATTCACTCGTTTTGTGAGTTTTTATTTCGTTTTTAATGAAGTTTTATCGCAAGTGTTGCGCGTTTAAGGGTTTAGCCCTCGTTTTTACCACTTTTAGTGGTCGTGTGCGCGAAATCTGGTGTAACAGAGGTTACTCCAGTCGATGAAGGCTTCCCTATTAGGCCTACAAATAGGGTGGTGGAGGTTATGACGACACGAATCACGCGAGAGTCCAGAAGCGAGTCCCAGCTCTGCATCAAACCATCTGAGCTCTCACCCCAAACGCTCGTAATCAACGGGAAGGCTGACCAGGGAGAACCAGGTGTAGCTTTCCCCTCATCAGTTCTCTGAGATGAGACGCGTTTTAATTATTTGTTTAAATAAAATCTTTTAATTCTTACTTTTGTTGAGTATTTTAGTGATGAGTTCATCACTCGTTTTAAGGAGAAATCCCTCGTTTTTAAGGAACAGTCCTTCGTTTAGGAGTTTACCTCTCGTTTTAGTCGCGGTAATAGTGAGTATCGCCGCGTCTGTAAAGTGTGAGGAAACACACTTCGTAAATGGTTACCACTTCTCGCCTAAGGAAGAGGTGGTCGAATCAGTGATGACCAGAATTACGCGCGGATCCCGAAGTGAGTGTCGGCTCTACTCTAAACCAACTGATGCCACCCCCAACAGACGACAATCGACGGAGATAGTGGACAGGGAGACCGCGCTATCAAAGAGCCCGTCGCAGCAATATATTTCTATGTATTCCAACTCTCGATTCTGTTAAACATAATATTATTTTTGATAAACTGTAAAATGGATATGAGTTTTAATTTTATCAAAAATATAATTTTGTAGATTTTCCTGTATCTCAAGAGAAAATATCAGCCAAACAGTGATTATTTTGAACTCAAAAAATATAATTTTGTGATGAATTTGAAAAATTATTTATAATCTAGGAAAAAACATTGAAAAAGATGAATCTGAGACAAAATCAGTGAAAGATATTGAGAACAGACAAAAAATATTCAATAATTTCAATGGTATTGTTAACAACAACCTAGGAAAATTTAAATTAGATGTCTCTCTTGATTTTATCCGTCTCTCGTCTTTTATTCTGTCCCTCATTCGCTAAAAGCCGATGGATTGACACAATCTAATGTCGACTGTGCATCAACTTTAATTTGGTGGATCAGTCATCTCTTCTTGGTAATTCTTTTAAATAGTGGTCATATTGAGATCCAAATTAATGCTAATGTTTTTCTCTTCGCAACTTTTCTCATCGCAAATATGAGCTTTTTGAACCTGTAACAATTACAATTTTTCAAATAACCAATACATCAAATTGAGTAATCAAATTGTCAATGATTTTTGAAGAGGTGTGTAATACTGTTTATGTCAATGAACTAACACTACCTAATAATAGGTAATACTTATCATTTCTATCATAAAAGGTATTGATTGCAAACACTGTAATAATTTGGAAAAAATTGCAAACATTTAATGTGAATAATTGTAAGGGAAGTGACTTAAAGTGACTTAAAGTGACTTAAAGTGACGCAAATCAACTCCAAAGCATTCATTTAACGTATGATTGGAAGTAAGCGTCAAATGACCCGCATTTGAAGCCAATGAACGCAAAGCCGGTCATTATTATTACGTTATGTTATCATTACTTTCCGCCCAAATCACAGAACATTCGAGAAATGTTTTTGTAATGCATTTCAATGTCTTCTCTATAGCTCTGTATTCTCAATACGACTCATAATATTATGTGTTTCTCACTCTTTGAGGCCTTCTTTTCAGTGCTTTTCCAGAACTTTCCACAAATCATTGAAAAGAATATATAATCGGAGAAACATTTGAGTCGTCTCTCAATTCATTTTTTTACGAAACAAATTCTTTAAAACTTCTCATAATTTTTCATAAATTAATTTATTAATTCATTTATACATTTATACATTCGTTAAACACATCTATATTTAAATTATGGCAAAAGTCGCTGCAATTGGTATTGATTTGGGAACGACTTATTCATGTGTCGGAGTCTTCCAACACGGAAAGGTGGAAATAATCGCGAATGACCAAGGTAATAGGACCACACCCTCATACGTCGCCTTTACAGACACCGAACGATTGATCGGTGACGCGGCCAAGAATCAGGTGGCGATGAACCCCTCAAACACCGTCTTCGACGCCAAGCGACTCATTGGTCGCCGATTTGAAGACGCGTCGGTTCAGTCAGATATGAAGCACTGGCCCTTCGATGTCGTCTCCGACGGAGGAAAACCTAAAATCCAAGTCGACTATAAGGGAGAGTCTAAGACTTTCTTTCCCGAAGAAATCTCATCCATGGTTTTGGTTAAGATGAAAGAGATCGCAGAGGCTTACCTTGGTAAGACTGTCACCAATGCCGTCATCACAGTTCCCGCGTATTTCAATGACAGCCAAAGACAGGCCACAAAAGACGCCGGTGCTATTTCCGGTCTGAATATCCTCCGAATCATTAACGAACCGACCGCTGCCGCCATTGCTTATGGTTTGGACAAAAAGGGTCAGGGTGAGAGGAATGTACTCATCTTTGATTTGGGCGGAGGAACTTTCGATGTGTCTATTCTTACCATCGAAGACGGTATCTTCGAAGTAAAGTCAACCGCTGGAGACACACATTTGGGTGGAGAGGACTTCGATAACCGAATGGTTAATCATTTCGTTCAAGAATTCAAACGGAAACACAAAAAGGATTTATCGGTCAATAAGAGAGCGCTCAGACGTCTGCGAACCTCTTGCGAGAGAGCGAAACGAACCCTTTCCTCATCAACTCAGGCATCCATTGAAATCGATTCCCTCTTCGAAGGCATTGACTTCTATTCAACGATAACGAGAGCGCGTTTCGAAGAACTGAATGCTGATCTGTTCCGTTCGACATTAGACCCTGTTGAAAAGTCTCTCAGAGACGCAAAACTCGACAAATCGACGATTCATGACATCGTTTTAGTCGGCGGTTCCACTCGTATACCAAAGATCCAGAAACTTCTTCAGGACTTCTTTAACGGCAAAGAACTTAACAAAAGTATAAATCCAGACGAAGCCGTCGCTTATGGAGCAGCAGTTCAGGCGGCGATCCTCAACGGAGACAAGTCTGAGGCGGTTCAGGACCTCTTACTCCTGGATGTGGCACCACTTTCTATGGGTATCGAGACTGCGGGCGGAGTAATGACTGCTCTAATCAAGAGAAACACCACAATCCCGACCCGACAGACCCAGACCTTCACTACTTACTCCGACAATCAGCCAGGTGTTCTCATCCAAGTATATGAAGGCGAGCGGGCGATGACTAAAGACAACAACCTTTTAGGAAAATTCGAGTTGACTGGTATCCCACCCGCGCCCAGAGGTGTGCCTCAAATTGAAGTGACATTCGATATCGACGCCAACGGTATTCTGAATGTGTCGGCTGTCGATAAGAGCACCGGTAAAGAGAATAAGATCACAATTACTAACGACAAGGGAAGGCTCTCTAAGGAAGACATCGAACGAATGGTTAAAGAGGCCGAAGCCTATAAAGACGAAGACGAAAAACAAAAGGACAGAATTTCTGCGAAGAACTCACTCGAATCGTATGCCTTCAACATTAAGTCAACGGTTGAGGACGAAAAAGTGAAAGACAAGATTCCTGAAGACGACAGAAAGAAGATCTTAGACAAAGTTCAGGATGTGATTAAATGGTTGGATACCAACCAATTGGCCGAAAAGGACGAATTCGACCACAAACAGAAGGAGTTGGAGGGCGTCTGTAATCCAATCATCACTAAATTATACCAAGGTGCAGGCGGAGCAGCCGGTGCCGGTTTCCCTGGAGGCTTCCCTGGCGCTCCTGGTGGTGCACCACCTGGTGCCGGAACAGGTGCCCCCGGAGCTGGAACTGGAGGAAGTGGTCCAACTATCGAAGAAGTTGACTAAACTTTGCATTCCTCGCCCATAGATCTAATCAATGACTATATTTTAAATTGTATTCATTTGTTGTTATTTGAAATTATTTATAATTTTTATATTAAACTGTATTTCAATTAAGAGATGAATTGACTCGAAATTAGTTTAATTTTAATAAATATTGAATTTATTAAAATTTGAAATTTTGTCTTAAATTTAATTGAATTTTATCTCAATTTATAGTTAAAGGAAACGGATGTTTCAAAGAGTTGTGATTTTATTGCGTAATATTGGTTAATATATGGCTCAGGTATTGAGATTGGGTCAGGTATTCTACAGTATAGTAGTATTGCACAAAATATAGCAAAAGGTGGCACCCCTTCCATCAAAAATATGAGAGCAGAGACTTCACTTTTGGTGCTATTTTTAATGTTTTGACTCAAAATTAAGAATTTAATTACTATTAAAACATTTATGAATATGATTAGACAAAGTTAATAATTGATCAAGGTAACAAAAAGGTCAAATTAAATATTTGATTAAAACGAACGCAATATTTGTAACTATAATTGTGTGAAAAAAGTTGAACTTTGATTGAAATGTGTTTGAAGTGATGTCTGAGTCTCTGTTTGTGTAATGTTTGTGATGTTGTCATCAAATCGTGTCTTATTTCCAGTGTTTATGTCTTATCATTGCATACAAAGTGTGAGAAAATTAATTTTTGTAAAAATCTGTCGGTTTTTTAACTCTACTTTTATTTATTTATTAATTAATTCTTATAAATATTTTGTGAATTAAATGTTATTTCATTGAAAATTATGTAAAATTTGGTTTCAATTAATTTATTAAAATGTTATTAATTGAAAAGTTTTACTCAAAATATGGACTTTAATTGCAATAATGATTAATAGTTCACAAAATCATATAAAAAGCATTGATATAAATAACTGTAAAGAAATGTTTATCACAAGAGCTCTTCAGAAGATCCTAAACGAGAGGGAAATCAAGAAGTCATACAACAGTCAAGTGAGGAAAGCCTGCGAAACAGCACTCGGTTTGTCATCACTTGATTTTAAAACAATTGATCACTAATTTGTCACTAATTCGTCATTATTTGTCATTATTTACAATTCAGAGAATATCAAACGCGACTCTCAAGAAGTGCCGAATGAGACCAATTCGGTTGAGTTGTCGTCAGCTCTTCCTCAGCCCAAACACGAGAATGTGGTGTCAGTCGACGCCGAGAAATATTTCTTACCTTTTGAGTTGTCGTGTCAGTCAAAGTCACCTAAAATAGTGGTCACGGCTCTCGACTGCATTCAAAAGTTGATAGCTTACGGACACCTAACCGGCAATCGGGTCGACCCTAAAAATCCCGAAAAACTTCTCATTGATTCGATTGTTGAGACCATTTGCGGCTGTTTTCACGGACCGAATACTGACGATGGAGTTCAGCTACAGATAATTAAAGCATTGCTGACTACAGTGACCTCTCAGTCTTGTCAGGTTCACGAGGGAAGCATTTTGTTGGCGGTCCGGACCTGTTATAACATTTATTTGGGCTCAAAGAACCTCATAAACCAGACCACAGCGAAGGCCACTTTGACTCAAATGCTAAACGTTATCTTTTCCCGAATGGAAGCCCAAGAAGTGGACAAAAGCCATTCAAGCGATGAAATGAATGAAAACCATTTAAGTGATAATTGCGATAATAATCAGACCAGTGATCGACACTCGAAGAATGGAAGTAATGATGACATTTCTTCTGTTGAGGTTATCGTCGAAAGTGTTGTCAACGAAATGATTGAACGAATAGTTTGCGCCGAAAAGACTATTGAAGTGAGCGACTCGTGCTCTTCATTGGGAGCTCGGGTTCCCTCTTCTGAAAGTCTGGAACAGAGCGACTCTTCAGCGATCGATACGATTCACTTGAGTTTCACTCATGTCCTCCAAAAGGATGCTTTTCTTGTATTCCGATCGCTATGCAAACTAAGTATGAAACCACTTCCCGACGGACATCCAGACCCTAAATCACATGAACTTCGGTCTAAAATCCTTTCCTTGCAATTAATTTTATCGATTCTTCAGAACTCTGGACCAGTGTTTCAATCGAGTGATATGTTTGCGGTTGCGATCAAACAGTATTTATGTGTTGCGCTCTCAAAGAATGGCGTCTCTAATGTCGCCGAAGTTTTTGAGTTGTCTTTAGCCATATTCTTAGCACTTCTTCAAAAATTCAAAATCCATCTCAAAATGCAAATCGAAGTGTTTTTCAAAGAAATATTTTTAAATATTTTGGAGACAATAAGCAGTTCTTTCGAACACAAATGGATGGTTATTCAGGCGTTGACCAGAATATGCGCCGACGCCCAGAGTGTTGTCGATATTTATGTTAACTATGACTGCGATCTGTCCTCCGATAATATTTTTCGGCGACTTGTTATCGACTTATCAAAGATAGCTCAGGGAAGGGGTCACCTTTTGGACGCTGGACTTATGACTCCCACTCAGGAAAGGAGTCTTAGAATTAAAGGCTTGGAATGTTTGGTATCGATTCTCAAATGTATGGTTGAGTGGAGTAATGATCTTTACGTCAATCCCAACCAATTAGTGAATTTGGGATCAGAGAAGAATAAGGATAACACCGGCGCTGAAGAATTACCTGAAGAAAATCATAACTCTTTGTCTTCAGTGGGAAGGACTCAATCCATGTCCTCCAGAGTTAACTTAGAAATGGAAAATCCCGAGCAATACGAAGAAGTTAGACATCAAAAGGATATTATAGAACAGGGAATATCTCTCTTCAATATGAAGCCAATGCGAGGATTGGCGTACTTACAGGAGCACAACATTGTGGGAACCACTGCTTCGAGTGTCGCCCAATTTTTTCACACAAATGATAGACTCGAAAAGACACAAATCGGAGAGTTTTTGGGAGAAATCGATAAATTCAACCGCGAAGTGATGTATGAATATGTCGATCAAATGGAGTTTTCGGGCAAAGATATTGTCTCTGCTTTGCGGTCATTCCTCGAGGGTTTTCGACTTCCGGGAGAGGCCCAGAAAATCGATAGACTTATGGAAAAGTTTGCGTCGCGTTATTGTGAGACAAATGTGAGCACCGGATTATTCGCCAGCGCTGACACCGCTTATGTTTTGGCCTATTCTATAATTATGTTGACCACTGATCTGCACAGTCCTCAGGTCAAGAATAAAATGACTAAAAATCAATACATAAAAATGAATCGAGGAATTAATGACAGCAAAGATTTGCCCGAAGAATATTTATCGCAAATATACGACGAAATCGCCGGAAGTGAAATCAAAATGAAGACCAATAGCACCGCTCGACGCAAATTGGGCCGCGATTTGGCCTCTGAAAAGACTAGACGTTTACTCTATAATATGGAAATGGAAGCCATGGCTTCAACAGCCAAGGCTTTAATGGAAAGTGTATCGCACGTTGAGTCCCAATTCTTTTCAGCCAAGCATTTAGAGCACGTCCGTCCGATGTTCAAAATTGCGTGGACACCCTTTTTGGCCGCTTTCAGTGTTGGACTACAAGATTGTGATGATTCAGAAATAGCCTGTCTTTGTTTGGACGGAATCCGATGTGCCATAAGAATAGCCTCTATTTTCAGAATGACATTAGAGCGCGACGCCTACGTTCAGGCCCTCTCCCGGTTCACACTTTTGACGGCCACTTCCACTCCCAGTGAAATGAAGAGCAAAAACATCGATACAATTAAGACATTGATAACCGTTGCGCACACAGACGGCAACTATTTGGGCAATTCTTGGCTCGAAATCTTAAGATGTATTTCGCAGTTAGAATTGGCTCAACTCATTGGCACCGGAGTTAAGCCTCAACTTCTTAATACAGTGAACGGAACGACAGCAAATGCAAGCCATTCCTTCGTTTTCCCATTAAAATTGGAGTCGATATCGTCGTTTGCAGTGGACTCCCTTTCCCGCAACAAAGATAGAGAACAGAAGATACCCGACTCTATTTGTGAGACTTCCTCGCAAAGCGTTGTGGTGGCCGTTGACCGCATTTTCACCGGTTCTATACGTCTGGACGGCGACGCTATCGTCGATTTCGTTAAGGCGTTGTGTCAGGTGTCGAGTGAAGAGTTAAGTCATACCTCTCCCCGAATGTTTAGTCTGCAAAAAATCGTTGAAATTTCTTACTATAATATGGGAAGAATTCGTTTGCAGTGGTCCCGCATTTGGGAAATTCTCGGCCAACACTTCAATAAAGTCGGATCAAATCCTAATGAAGAGATCGCCTTCTTTGCCATCGACTCATTGAGACAATTGTCAATGAAATTCATCGAAAAGGGAGAGTTCTCTAACTTTCGGTTCCAAAAAGACTTTTTAAGACCGTTTGAGCACATAATGAAACGGAACGGTTCGATAGCCATTCGAGATATGGTTGTCCGATGTATCGCCCAAATGGTCAACAGTCAGGCCAATAACGTGAAGTCGGGCTGGAAGAACATCTTCAGTGTGTTTCGAATCGCGGCCTCAGATAACGACGAATATATAATCGATTTGGCGTTTCAGACGACTTCCAATATCATTAACAATATTTATGATCAGAGCTTCCATTCACTGATTGATTCATTTCAAGACGCCGTCAAATGTCTGTCTGAGTTCGCCTGCAATCAAAACTTTCCCGACACGAGTATGGAAGCAATTCGTCTGATTAGAACCTGTGCCCGATATGTTGCTGAACAGCCCCACCTCTTTCGCGATTATGGTATGGATGACCAGAGCTCTAAAAGTTTAACCTCTGAAAAGGATAGAGTTTGGGTTAGGGGTTGGTTTCCTATTCTTTTTGAGTTGTCATGCATTGTAAGCACATGTAAACTGGATGTGAGGACCCGCGCACTCACTGTGATGTTCGAAATAACTAAATCTCACGGCTCGTCATTCGCTCAGCACTGGTGGCAGGACTTGTTTCAGATAATCTTCAGAATATTTGATAACATGAAACTACCGGAACAACAGAATGAGAAGTCAGAGTGGATGACCACAACTTGCAATCACGCCTTATATTCAGTGGTCGATGTCTTTACGCAATATTTCGATACTTTGAGTCCACTTCTATTGAGTGACGTCTATTTGCAGCTGTTGTGGTGCGTCCGCCAACAGAATGAGCAGTTGGCCCGTTCGGGCACTAATTGTCTCGAAAATCTCGTCATATCTTGTGGTATGAAATACACTGAAGAGACGTGGGTTAAGACATCCGAATGTATTCTTCAAATGTTTGAGTCGACTCTTCCGAATGATTTGTTGGAATGGAAGCCAAACGACTTGAGTTATTCACCCAAAAAACTAAACAACAAAACTCATGATTTCAAAGAGGAATCAGACATCAAATCGAATGGAGTGAAGCAACTGTTCAGTCATTTGAAGATTCAATGCATAGTTCAGTTAGAATTGGTTCAGACAATCGATAACATAATCTTCTTTCCGGCCACAAGTCGTAAAGAAGACGCCGAACTGTTGGCAGAAATTCAAAATGAAATGGATTTGAAAAGTTTGAGACAAAATAAAGACAAAGACAACAAATGTTTGGCTAATTGTCAGTCTGATCAGCAACAGGAAGAGGAACAGGGCATGTATTCGGTGGTGGCGTCACATATCTTAATACGTTTGTCTCAATGTCTCATTCAATCGCATCGATTCGCCAAAACATTTAATCAAAATCACGAACAAAGGAATGTGTTGTGGAGGGCAGGCTTTCACGGCAACGCCAAACCCAATCTACTCAATCAAGAAGTTAGAAGTCTCTGCTGTGCTCTAAGAATACTATTCCGACTCTATTCAGATGAGACCCGTCAGGACTGTTGGCCAACAGTTGAGCAAAAGATAATGAGGTTATTATCTTATTATCGGTCTATTATTACAGACCATAGACTATAGGCTTCACTCTATTAGTGATATATTTGTGTTGTTTTTCTCATATATTATCTCATATATAGTGTCTGTTACGGAGCCCTCGAATATTACTTATCATTAGAGGCTGAGACTCATCGCGAGAACTGGACTCCTCTCATGATTCTTATTTTATGTAAATTACATAAACTCTCCGATGAAAAGGTATTATCAATACATTATCTATTAATCCAATTAATACAATACAGTCTTTCCTATAATTACTTCATTTGTTATCAAATATTTAGTAAAATAGTTGAGCACAGAATCCAATTATTATCTATAATAATAACATATATACAGATATAGAATATGTATATAATATATAAGAATAGATATATTCAAAGGTTGTTTGAAACAGAAGTGAATTATTGTCAGTGTTTGTCAGTTAACGTTCAGTGGAGTCGATGTTTTCCCAAAAGAGATGAAGTGGCGATTGTTTAATGTTTTGCTTGTATTCAGTTTCGTAGCCATACGTCAACCTATTATCGATTGTTATGTGATCTGATTTGCTATGATTTGAAGCCTCAGCTGAGGGCAGCCCTTCGACGTGTCTTCATTAGAATTGGTTACAACTTTGCAATCAATAATAATTCCAAAGTTTAACAACATTTCAAAACACTAGTCATTAGAAGAATGGAGAGATCGAAGACCGGCCTCCAAACCAAACAACATCTGAGAGTATCTTCTTATGTATTCCATTCCGCTCTTCATTAAAATATGTATCCAAAAAATAACAAATGAACGGATCGGTTGACATAAGAGTCGACCCCTTGTTATGTAAATTATATATTAATAGTTTAATAGTATTTATATATAAATAAAATATGAGACGACAGACAACACAACACTTTATTAACAGTTATTATAATTTAAATTATTTTCAATGCAATAATTAAATTATAATCGAGTTATTACTGGATATTATGTATGAGTCATTATATCACTCATACTTCTCTTTTTTGACTCTCTGTCCTTTTTTTTAATTGAAAAACTAATAAAAAAATAATTATATTATTTATCAAACGATCAAAAGTATGATATATTAATATATTTGAGTAAAAAGACCAGGAATTTGAGATCTGAGGCACATATTTAGGATCTCATACGTTCTCAGCTCTAAAGAGACGCAAATTTCAAAACATATTATTTGGTCTTTCATTTGAGTCGTTCTCTTCTTTACCTTCACTTTTATAGACATTTCTGGAATTGTTTTTTCTTTTGATGCTTTGTATTCGCAATCATTTATTGCTCTTCTATCACAATAAGCACGTCCTGTGCAGTGCAGTGCAATGCAGTCTTTCCTCGACTTTTGCTTCACTTTTGCAATCATAAGGAATCTAATGAATGAAAGCCATCATTATTTCACTCAATTCTGTTGACGAGAGAACACAATTTAATTCATCGTTTAATTCGATTCGTTTGACTCTCACTTCTATCACTTCTATGACTTCCACTATTATTATTCAATTTTAAATATCTTTCCAATAAAACAATGTTTTTAAACACATCTCATAGACTTGATTGCGATGAGGGGTTAACCCAAATGTTAGTCATTTAAAACTCGATTCTTTGCAAATTGAAGTCCAAATCTCTTTCATATTATACTCTATAATACTTTTGCCTGAAATGATGTTTCACTGCAAAACACTTCATTATTTCGCTATTCTTTGATTTTGTTGAATGAGTGACGAGAGATAAACTTAGACCAAATATAACATCAATTTTGAATAATAAAGAGAATCACTTTCAAGATTAATATAAGGTAGCGGTAGATGTAGTGTCTATTGAAAAATTCTCCTAAAATTTCAGTATTTTATAAGAAATGGTCACAAAGTTACTCATCTTCTCATTCAGATTCAAAATTAGAATAAATTTTCAAAACCATAGATTTGTATAAAAATCACATTTCTTTCAATATTATTGTCATCTTTATTGACAAAAGGAGGGGTGAATTGCTTTTTATTTATCATATTTTTCAAAATGTTAGCATTCGTTACAGCGATTTGTCCTCAATATAAATATAAAGCTTAAAATGAGTTCAAAATTGCAGTTAATTTTGGATTTGGATAATAATATACAAGATTTAAACTGAAGAGCCAATTGTTGCTTATCAAAATGCCCTGATAATATCTCAAACTCAGTTATTCGATGTGAATGTTGCTTACAATTATATTATGTTAGATGTGCTTGAAAATGTTTGAACAAATTTCATACGTTAATACATGTGAAAGTAAAGGAATGTAAAGATGCCTAAAATAGCATGCTTATTTATGCATTATCATTATTATTATTATTATTATTATATGTGCACTAATTTGTGATCAATTTTTTTCTAACTTTTTAATCAAGAAAGTTTGTGTTTGGGGCTTATTTGAGCATGGTTAAATTAACTTTTTTAATTATAGCTTTTGGAATCTGAGAGATAATTGGTTTGAATGAAACGATTAATTTAAGAAATGCATTGCATTCTTATGTATAGACTGTAGGACTGTAGGCATCAACTGTTGTCAAATGAAGAGAACATTAGTGGCGATACTACTGTTGAGAGAAGAGTGTTCTGCACTTTGCAGTGGAAAGCCATTAACATAAGGCATACATACCTTAACTGAGAGATGCAAAGGACATCGACAGACACTTTTGTGTATAATATCGACATTTAACGACACAATACATATTCAGCGCGACATACAGTAGAGCTAAAAGAGCGCTGTATAGCAGAGTATTGCAGAGTAACGGCACTCATCACTACTGAGCACAAGCAGTTCCCAAAGATTTTGTTTTAAAGAGACAGACATAGAGTTAGAGCGCTTCAGTCAACCGCTGGTGAATCAGTCAGGTGTGTGTTTCTATGGTTTTTAGGCAGTGCTCTATTAATTTAATCATAAATTATATTAAAAGTGATCAGCATTTGAAAGCACTCATCATTTCAGAAGTTATTAACAATAATTTGTGAATATTTGTCGACTCAAATGAATGAGGCATCAAATGATCTCAACTTATAATTCATATAATAATCTTCTGCTTTAATATAACTTCCATTCCATCCATCCATTAGTGAAGAGTAAATATTTTCAAATAATTTATTAACGAAAGTAATTGTCATATCATTGAGTATTTGATAAATCAAATTCAATCCTAAATCAGTAATCGAGTTATTCCTATGAAAAAAAAAATAGTTTTCGGACTCCTTTTCCACTTATTTTTAATTCTATATTCAATGCAATAACTGTTGAATAAAACTAAACAAAAATTAATAGAATTTAATGTCTTTTAATATCTTATTTAAAAAGTAGGTCTCGAGAGAAGAACTTATTCTAAGTTTAATTAATCCAAAGCTAATAATCAATCAATAAATGCAATAATTGTGAGCCAACGGCACAGACCACTAATTGGTGAAGTTTTGTCCATTAAATTGGGACAAAAAAATCACTTAAATTCTAATGTTGTATAAAATGAAAGCATTTGTACTGAAGTAGTGTTTAAGTAATGAATTTTATTAGACTATATGTTGAATATATTCTGTGCAAAGCGTTCACTGATTTTCATTTAGGAATAAGAAAATAATATCTAATATATTATTATTTGTTGGATGTATTGCGTGCTCTCTGTCTGGCCGTCAGTGATGTTTCACTTTAGCCTAAGTTTGTTAACTGTAAAAGTGATGCTGTGCTGGTAATGACGAACACCTGAATCATTCAGACGACAATTTGATGATTGCCTCGAGTTTTGTCCTTCGACTTAATGATTGGACGGCTTCACATCAAACTATTACCGTTGGCTTTGAATCAACTTTAAGTCATTTTTGTGTATTTAATATAATTTAGTTTTGGGTCAGATTTGGCTCAGACTTGCCTCGAGTTCACTCATTCGAACGCAACTCTTCTTTTGCTTTGAATCTTAAGCTTTAACTTTGACTAACTTTTGAGTATTACTCTTAACAAATGTGAAGACCTGTGCGCTCTTCTCATTATTATGGATACTATGAATCAAGTGATTCGAAATGAGTCGCTACTAATTAGTCTCAAAAAGAATTAAAGACCGGATAACTGTGCGATAACTACATAACTGTGCGATAACTACACAATAAATATGTTTTCAAAGTTGAAGGGCTCAACTGCTCAGTCAGGATCCTACGCCAATCCTCTAGAATTGAATCCTATCGCTCAATATTTTGAAATAGGAAAACAAGTAGCCAGTGCTGGACCTGAGCTGGCCTGGAAGATTTTCGATGCTGTCCGCAAATCTGATAAAAAGGTGAGCACTTCTCTTCTCTTCTCTCTCTTCGTTTCAATTGTTTATTGAAAGCATTTGAGTATAAATTTTAAATGAGATTCACGTCTCTTATCTCAAAGCATTTGTTTAAATAAGTGATTGTTGCCTATAATAGGAGGCGTCGGTCTTCTTCTTTGACAAAAGAGTTGCCGATAAACTCCATAAACCGAAGCGCAAGGAAACCATTGCAGAGATTTTAAGGTTTAGTGTCAGACAATTGGATCGCTTCAGACACCCAAAAATGCTGACACTTTTGCATTCGGTGGAGGAGTCGAGCGATACTTTGGCTTTCGCTACTGAACCAGTTCTGGCGAGTCTGGCCAACATATTGGGCACTCTCGACGATCGATTACCACAAAACCTTCCCTCTCGAGTCAAAGAATACTCTTTTCTCGACTTTGAAATCAAATACGGATTATTACAGGTATTACTTATTACTCCTTATATTACATAATAAATGTTTATTTAACAAAACATTTGGCAAATCATTCAACCATTAACTCCATTCACATCATTCTCATTAACAATGTTATTTGTTTGTTTACCTTGATCAAAATAAACTTATTTATCACTTTAACGTAAAATAATGAACTAGCATGATTTTATTCTACAATTAGTTTTATCAGTAAATAACCAAGATCAGTCTCCTAACTGGATATAAGGTGATATAGGGGAATATTGGGGATGGTAAAATGGACCATTCTCACTTTTTTTCACCAGAAAAATTTGGATAAACATAACCTAGTTTTAATGTTTATAATGTTGATCTTTTCAAAACTCAACGAGTATTCTGAAAATTTTCGAAATCAGGGACACGGTATTTATTTGAATATGGTTATACTACCTTGGTAATGTCTCATATATAAAGAATTGGTTTGAGTTTAAAATTTGTTGACTCAATGTATATAATATAGATTCGAACAAAAAAATGTGAGAAGAATTCTGGCGTTTAATTGGGATTAAGTTTCAAAGTTTTTGGCTATAAATCCCAAAAGACTGCTTCGATTACATTTATTTGTGAGGGTTTTGTTAGGAATAGGTCTCAATCTGTGGAGTGGATGATGTCTGCAATTGAGAGGACATTCATACTATCATTTGAACAGAGAATGTGAATGTTTTCGAGAATTTCAACCAATATATGAGTAAATAAGTGATGAAAAGATAAAAGAGTTGTGTCTTTGAATGACTTGCAATTCAAATGCGATTTTTCTAAATCAATGGTTTCTTCAAATTCAATACGAAATCTAATCATGGATTTGATAATTGACATGAAGTCCAAAACGATTATCTATAAAAATAACAGAATGTGTGAACTCTTAACCGATTTTTTCTTCTACCAAATAAGCCGTTAGTTTAGATCAAATCAAAGCCAACTCGACTTCACCTGAACTCAACTCTAATACTAGTCTAACGATAGATATTTGTTGGCGTTTCGGCTAAAAAAAGAAACCGATTTATATTTATGTCAGGATTTTTAACTTTACTTTTATTTCAGTTAAAATATTTTTTCCTTCGATTTTTATCTCCAAAAAATTCAAATCATATTCGAAACAAAATTTATTATATTTTTTGCGAATATATTACTGGTTTTGTCATCGAATTTAATCATTCAATTTCTTTATAGCATTTCAATCATTTTTCACACGTTTTTAAAAATTGAATTTTTAATTAATTTTCTTTTATCGAAAAGAAATTCTTTATAATATAATATAAAGTTTATATTTTACATCATATATAATACATGTATTTGTTTTCCTTAAAAAAAATTCAACACAATTTTAATTTAAACGAAATATATTTTTATGGATTGTAAACCGAAAAAGATTAATATTTTTTGGATTTATAGGTTATATAATATTTTTGTTTGTTATTCGACTCAAAACTTATTGTTTAATCTATAAATAGTGTTATTAAAAAGAAATGAGAATTTCTGATCACATTCTATACCCTAAACACCAATTACTCGAAACACAATTTTTGCTAAAAAAATCTTTTATTTTATGACCAAAAAAGTTATTGATTTACTTATTATTTTTATTACTCAACTGTTTCTCACAATTCTTTTAAATGACTTCTCATTTACTGAAACAAAGCTTTCTATCATTTCTTTTAATTTCGATACAA
>JAQGCQ010000286.1:0-16493 GCA_034699945.1 Chamobates pusillus
AGTCACGAATTTTAATCGCTTCAAAATTCATCGAAAAAATAGATTAAGTCCTTCGATGAATATTTAAATACATTTTTTATTTTATTCTAAATAATTATTATTATATGATTTTGAATTTTATTATTCATTTTTTTGTTTTGTTTATTTAACAATTCCATTTGAAGAAATCCAATTTAATCTTGGTTTATTTCTTGCATTTTCAAATTTTTAATCAATCAAATTACATCAATGAATACAAAAATTGTAATAATCTTTTATTAATTATAGTTTTATTGGTTATGTTTTTAAAATCTTGTTTATATCGAAAATCAAATTTTTAGTTATGTTTTGCTCCAAAAATATGAATTGATATCTGTTTGTCTTTCAAGTGTTCAAAAGACAATTTTGAAATCCTTTTACGACAAATAAAACACTGAAATCCGGATAAAAGAAATATTTTGTTGATTTTTCTTTTCAAAAGCTTTTTCTGACTTAAGTTTCGAATTGATTTTATATTTCAAATAAAAATAAGTGAATCCTTTTCTGTCAAATAATTTTTATGAAATCAGTCAGAAATTGAAATGACATCCAATTTATTGAATTATTCGCTCAATTAAATAGTTTTGCAGTACTTATGAAGTGATGCCAACAATTAGTTTGATATCAATTTGAAAAATTGTGACCGACTTTTCATTTGGATGAAAATCGATTGTCAAGTCTGTGGACGTGTACTCTAAATGAGGGCCTGGCGTTTATTAACTCCAATTAGACCTTCATTACGATTATGAGTGAACCTAAATTTGGGACAAAACAGAAGAAGAAAAACTATTCGACAGAAAATTGTGAGTTGTGTTGAGTTAAAAATGAAGAGTTAGTCCTAATTGATATCGTTATGAAAAATTGTCATTTCTATCAGTAGTTCCAACTGTTTGTTAGTTTAACTACAATCGACTGGTAGTCAACACTAAAATAATGGTCTTTAAGAGACCATTAATACTGGATGTCCAGCGGTTGGACACAAACGAATGGTTGTTCTGTTTATAATATGGATTATTTAGACCGTAAAGGAATAAAAGGAAAGACATTTCTATATATATATTGAGTCACAATTCAGTTGTTATACGTTTCAGTTCTCTGAGAGACTGAATGTGCAAAATGTGAACACAATTGAGTCGTGAGATGTGCTCTGTTTTGGATCCGACGACAGAAAAAAAATGTCTTTTTCTTACATAAAATACTATTCGTTTGACTTGAACTCAACTATCAAGTCTAGAAAACACTCAAGGAACAATAATAGAGATTGATTATAATCAGGACACACTTTTTTATGTGTCCTAAACTTTTTCTATTCAATTGTATGTTTGATTCAATTGAATCACAAATAAAATGTTAAAAATTGAAATTCTTTACGAAACTGATTGAACAAGCCAAAATTGAATTTAGCCTAGTTAATTCTGATTTCCTGACATACAATTAGTTCAATGGACCGACTTTTGTGCCAATCCTTAAAAATTAGTGAATTTCCGTCGGCATCACAACAATTGTTAATCAAATGATATATAGAAATGTCGACTCTTTTCCACTTTAAAAAAAATATAAAAAGAAATACAAAAAACATTTTAAGTCAAACCTGTCATTAGTTTAGATTTACATCAAAATAAGAGTATTGCCTCAAAAGCATAATTATGTTTTGTATAGATTTGTCACCATTTCTATTGTTTAAACGGAAAGTCGTCTGTCTTTATATATTTGCTGATGTTTTCACTTTTATAACACATTTTTCTCGTCTCAGATTCAGAGAAGACTTTTTGCAGGATTTGCATAACAATATTTGTGATACAAAACTTATGTATCTCCTCTTTTTTTGGACCCACTCTTGAGACATATGATAGTTATATTCGTGTTAAAGGATTTGAATGTTTAAATGTATGAAAATTTATTGATTTTATTGCTATGAATATACGAATAAACCAATCAAAGTATAAAACCCTTGTTTTTATTACTCAAAAAGAGTGGATAACTTGAGAGTTGTCTTTGAAAAATAGTCACAATTTCTAATCTACAAAACCTCTCAGGAATTTAGTGCTATTTGTCCAAGCTCTTTTCTTCCAAATCTGGATTGATTTTACAACTCTTTTATATGAAATCAAAGTTGAGTTATATCTACACAACAATAAAGTCTTATAAAATGCTTTCAAACTTTGGTTCACTAAAGAAGATAAGAAGAAATTTCATTTTAAAAAATTCGGATTAAATTCTATTTGAAAACTCAATGAAAAACAGTCACAAGAAGTGCTTCAATAGTTATTTCAATAGAAATCAAAAGTTATTTTATTTATAGAATTCTTGTGAAAAAATAATGAAAAGAATTTTTGGATAAATTCTGATTTTATTTGATTTCATTGATTGCCAAGATAGTTTAAGTAATTATATTTTAAAACGACTGAAATAATAATTCCTTTTTCAATCTCGAAAAATATCTAGCAAACTAAAAATGTTCTTTTTTTAGAAGAAAATCCTTTGGAAATATACCAAAATAAGTGAATTATAAAATTTTGAATAAAAATGTTGTAATCTAGCTTGGTTATCATTGATTTGAATCAAATCAAAGTGAAATGAAGGCTAACGTAAATCAATGATAATATTTTCTTTGGTGTGTTTCCCGAAATAACACTTACTTACAATACACTCACATATAATACACAGCAATATATTCGAAACGGTTTTCCACCCATTCATGAATAGTATCAGTATTTCATTCTTTCATTTGAGTTACATTTTTAAAGCTCTTGGGATTCAATTTTGTATGAGAATAAAAAACAGGATAAGTGTATAACAATAGTTTTGCTCTTTTATTCTTTGGGTTATCATCAGTGATGTGCAAACTCTTTCATCGCACAGAGAGAAAGGTTTCGATTATTTTGAGTCAAACCATAGGTAGAGTCAAAACCACGGCTTTCTTTTTCTCAGTCAAAGTTTTCAGATAAGAGAATTGAATCTTGTTCGCTTTATCGATCACATTCATACTAAAGGGATGCACTTCCCTGGTGATCCCTATTTTCATTATTTTGCTAGTTGAGTTTTGATGGAAAAAATCTCTTTTCAAATCAAAACCCAAAATCAAAAACAATGAAATCCTAATTATTATTGTTTTCAGAAATAGTCTGTGATTTGCCATGCTCAACTGAATTTTAGAAATCCTTTCAAATTATGTACGATTTTGTGAGTTTTTGAATTAATTTTCTTTTCTCTTTTTGAAAAAACGGTAACAAAAATAGTTATTTTTTGATCGATTGCGTCAAACGGAGCACAAAAATAAGTGATATTTTTGTGTTTAGATCTTAATTGATCACGTTTACATGACATGCTATGTGTGAGCCAAGTGTTGGACAGACTGTCCATCTGACAGATATAATTCAAAATAATCATTAGTGACCGTTCGGCGACTGTTTTTTTTAGATTGAAAGCAATTAATTTATAATTTTGTTGAATATTCAATGTATTGAATAATTGAATTATTTTCAGGCATTAAATTGTAATCTCGAGATGAAAGAAGAGGTCATTATGTCATACAATTTCCGCTCATATTCTCTATTGTAATACACTATCAAATGATATCCACTGATCTATAATTGATGTTTTCAACTAATAAACCCATTCCTAATGCAATGTATGGCCTTTTGTGGCAACGATTCCGACTTTAATTTTGATCAAAATTCTGTTGAATTCGTAATTAATTTATATATAAATTGAAACATAGAATGAAAAATAGAAAAGAAATGCCATTAAAATGTTATAATTTAATGGCAGTGAAGGAGACATTAATTTCTGGTCAGAAAAAAGGATCGGTTAATAATGAATTCAGTGCTGCACTCTTGCAATCAATGCGATCAGTGGTATACAAAAATGTGATACCAGTGCTCTTCTAATACATACCAGACTTTGAAGAACATGCATTAAACACGAATCTCACATTAAAAAGTAATTAACGGCACAGCACTGGTCGAGCACTGCCTTATTATTTATACACATTTATACATTGAATTCTCATTATTTTAGCGCCTGTGCCTATGCATGTGTCATTGCCTCGCTCAATATTACTCAGGTGAATATTATTCCAGATTACATTTAATTTGTTTTTATCTCTTTTTCTGCAAACTTCAGATCAAAAAACAAAACAAGAATTTTCTCTACTTTTTTGAGTCAACAAAACTGACGCAAACAGTAATTAAATTTTTTGTATAAATAAAAAATAAAAGACTCGTATTTTACGTTAAACACTATTTTATTCAATTGTTTTATTATTTTATTGTATTTTTTTTATTTTCTCATTAATTAGTGTTTCTCTGTTTGTGAACCAGAAATTCAAATATCGATTTGTTTGAGAAAATGACTAAAAAAATGAATTCAGAAATCAATTTCGACAACATTTGAGTTCAAATATTTTATGTCTGCTTTAGTTTTTGGTTTTTTATTCATATTTTCCAATAAATCTCAAACAGAAATAAAAAGTTGATTTGAATCGCGAGTCAAACACGATATTCAAAAAATGTTTTTTTTTCACATTTTTGAAGGAATAGTCTATAACTCGGAAATCGATTCTAATTTTGAATTTGGTTTTATGTGATTGTCCTGAATATGTCAACAGTCAGGAGAGGCTCCGATTTTGATCGTTCAGTTCAAAGTCAAAGAGAATGGGAGACAGAGAGGAGAGACTCAGTTTATATATTTATTGTCTCCTCAGTTGTCAGCCCTTAAACCATCGAATTTGCAAAACTTTTCATATTATTTGATATTTTGATTAACTCTTACTTTTGGCGAATATATCCAAAGAGAATGGTTTTATAGATATCGCAAATCATAAAAAATTCTATGAATTATTCCCAAAATATAATAAAATTTCACTCTATATTCACCCAATAATATTCAATATGACTAAAGTGTCCGAATATCACATATTTTGTTACAAAACTTTCACAAAAGATATGAAAATTTTAAAAACAAAAAAAATGATAAAAAATAATCCTTTCTTTACAACAAAAGCAACAAAAATTCAAACGGAAATACAAATCACAGAAACTAATACTTCATTGGGAATGGGTTTCACACAATCATAAAAATTTGTTATTTTTCAATTCAATTGTCTTTTTTAACGATACGCTAAATATTCAAATAGGAATTTATGTCAAATCTTCGCCTTTTTATATCTTAACTAAATTTGTTACGGAATGAGAATAAAAATTTATTTATAGTATTCTTCTCTGAATTCAATTTCAGACAACTATTAGTTGTATAGAAGTTTTCCGTTTGAGCTCTAAGTCTAAGCTTTTATATAATTTATTTCTGACCATTCATTTTATGGACAGTTTCTACACTTTGCAAGTTATTCAAGTTTTTTTGCTTGTCTTTTAGCTTCCGGTCAACCAAATGATGGGAAATCCCTTTTGGGGCATATCTTCTCTTTTGACAAAAGCAAAACTTAATGGACAGCCTTTTATATTACAAAATATAATGTATGAATGACTGCATCTTTTATACTGTAATGCCATCCCATCATTATATGAGACACACTATGAGTGCAATCCTTATTTCTTGTGGTAAATCTCGTCCATAGAAATAGAGCTCATTTCCATTCTCTGATCAGATTTGATTCACATAAAGACCTCGATCGATAAAACACTCTATTACACCAAGGTGACAACAATTACATTTTTCTCCAGTATTAAAGCCCAAATAAATGGAAAACGATGTTCTTGCTCATCTTATTCATAAATGACAATCTTTTTGAACACCTGACATATAATCATATAAATACCTGAACCATATATTCAGTGATTTTGTTCGAAATGTTTCAAAAAAGATACTGAAACTGATTTTCAAAGGCATTAAACTTTATTTTTGGATTCATTTCAAAATGTATTCAAGAGATTTGATATGAGTTTCGGTCAAAAAAAGGTATCAGTTTTTCAATAAAAAGAAAACTTTTTTTGTGCAACTCTTCACTGTTGTTAAGTGGAATCCCCACCAGTTTTGAGTCTTTTGATCGATGAAACGGTGAAATGAAAAGCTTATGAAATCTAATACAACTGGCATTCAAATGGTATTCCCGGATGAGAACTGATTAAAGTGGAATCCAGTGTCATATATGGCCTCAAGTGCTTAAACTGATAGCTCAGGCGATAGCCTCTGTTTTTCTAATACACAAAAAATTACATCCATTTCTATCACTCCCTGTGCGTATTGACCATTATATTGGGTCAGACATTGACTGCGTTTATATACCTTTAATTAATGATTGACTTTTTTTATTGACTTCATTTCCCAAAGCTTTCATTCTGTTCTCTTTTGATGGCATCTATTCTTAACTGTTTAGAGACTATAGTTTTCATTATATTTCTCTGTATTTTATTTTATTTTAGTTTTACTTCAATTATTTTATCCGTTTTTTCTTTTATTCTTTAATATTCTTTATTTCGTTTTTGCCATAAAAGTGTTTGAAAGAGGATTTACTCCAATGTCTGTTAGGGAATGGCATCTATGGATTCAAACTCTAGTAAATCCTTTTGTGAAACAAAACGGAAACTCTTATATATCCTCGTCTTTAAATCTTCTCATGGATTAAGTCACACTTCTTCGTCTTCAGTCAATTCTAAGCACAGCTCAATCTTTTGCCGATTTCTTAGTTCTTCTCTACAACCGATTCTTATATACACTGTATATACCAAACAGACTCTTCCTTATGTCTCTCCCTTTGACTCTCTCTTAATATAATGATCTTCAAAACTCAGTCGAATTTTTTTGTGGCTTTTATGGCATTCCGTTTAATGCATTCTTGAGCTACAAAGTTATGATCATTTTTATCAAAAGATAGTCCAACACATCTGATGTCTCCAATATTTAATTGACATTTTCTCAAAATATATTAATAAAATCAAACTTTTGACCAAATCCTAGATATTTGTGGCTATATTTTTACCAAAAAAAATGATGAATTTGTTATTTAATTAAAATTTGTTAAAAATAATTACTTGTAATTTAGTGTAATATTTATTGAGTATTAAATCTTTGGGCAATTGTTTGTTGTGTTAAGCGATGAAACGATCAAATGATAAGTCATTGGCTCTAATGATGTTTCGACGATAAATAGTTCGTAACTTTAATTGGAGTTCAACTAAAACTCTTAACGATTATCTTTGAAAACTTTGTGCGCCAATCGATTAAGTAATCTTTGGCTCTCGTTCTCAAACTCTGGCATCAGATCTGTTTCACTGACTTTTGCCACTGATTTGCGACATCACTCACTCTTTCACTGCGATTGTGAGGTATAGCTCGTTGTTATCCTTAACAGACAGTAAAATTAGGTTTTGTGGTGACTCTCCTCTCGAATCCCTGATTAACTCAAAGATTGCAATGCAATGCTTTGATCTAATTTGCTGTTCAGTCCTGTAATCAAAGCAAAAGCACTACATTCTACTCAATGGCCTCTTCTTTGCACCACTTTTTAAGGCACTCCCAATGAATACAATGAAAAGATGTGACCAATACTTAATTCACTGTTTTTGTTAGCACAGCATTCCTTCTCAAGAATAGTAGATTATCTATTAAAATAACTTGCTCTTTTTTACCATAGACAGATCATGAACATTTTAAATGATCAATAGATAACAGCACAACAATATTAGATTAAAATGATCTAGCTTATTTAGACAAGAGTAGCTCTGAATATATTCTATTTATAATGTCTTAAAATAAAAATAAGACAAAATTAATGACAATTAAGTACTTCTTTGATTAAAAAACAAAAATTTTGAGCAAAAAAATTATTTATTTATTTATTTATTTGGACTCAAATTAATGGATAAGTATTCTCTCAATTGAATGAAAGGTAGAATTAGTAGAAATAGACCGGAATTTTAATTGAATTTAGTTTAACTGAAAATTAAAACTTTATGAGAAGAAGAGGAAAGAGTGTCTCTCCATATAATTAATGGCAAACATTTAATGTCAGTTCTGTTCTCAATCGAGAAGAAGTGGTATTTTCTTTGTTGTGTTTTTATACCTGAAAAATAGCATTTTTAGCGATTGACTCGATTTAGAATTCAGTGCAAGTAATTCCAGACAAGAATATGGTGTGTAAGTCGGATGTGTTGGGCCCTCACAAGTGGTCGTCTTTCTTTCTGCCGCAAAAATAAGTCAATTTAGTGTTTCAAATGAACTCTGGCTTTAGATTACTTGCCTTTCATTACAGATATTATTTGAGTTTCACTTCAATGAAGACTTAACTTTGAAATCTTCATTAAAGTTAGAAAATTGCAACTCTTTTCTAATTGATTAACCATGTCAATTTGGTACCCAGGTCATATACTCCTCCTTATTGCTTAGTTAGCCATGTCATTTTTGTTCAAATTCATAAATTCAATAAATCTTTTCATTAATGTAGGAGTTATTTGTAAACAAACGAAATGATTAAATGGAAAGGAAAGGGTTGTTTCAAGAATGGGTAGCATATAATGCAAAGACAACGTTGACTACACAGCACTGCAAACCATTATTGCAATAAAATTCGGAACACATTTGCATAACATTAGAGGCCATCAAATCATATAATATACACATATCTTATAATTTGCACTCAAACCCAGTGACGAGTCTCTGAACATCTGAGTGAAAACATAGCACACCATAACTCTGTGATGAGAAATGTGCTCAGAATAGAGTAAAATACTTAATGGATTATAAATATTATTACAAAGAGATTATAAACTTTTGATTAGAGTTGCAATGAATGCATAGAATAAGAGGAGTGCAGCCAATGATAGCACAAAACCAGACTTCGGATCAAATGCTAAAATTTGTTATATTTTTGAAATATTAAAATTGTTTTCGCATGAGTTAAGTATAATTCTGTTGTTTCACATTCTGTGCTCTATTATTAGAAGTGGTTGTGTTTTGAAAACTATTTTGATTGAACTTAATTTGATTCCGGAGTCAATGTTTCCAAAAAGATTGATGTTTTCTGTATTCAAATTGAATCAAACTTTTGGCCAAAAATTCAAACTTAAACTCAAACTGAAAGCGAGTGAATGAATAACGGAATCAATAAAAATATAAAATAAGTTACAAGATTTAGGGCTTTATCTGTTAGTGTAAATCAATTAGATTTATGTCAAAAAATAACAGATTAGAAGAAATTCATTCGGTTTTGCACTACTCGTCAAAGACATCCTCTTTTTGGCGTTCAATTGGTTCGTGTTATCAATATTTCTCTCTTTTCTCAATAATAGTGTTGACGATTGAACTCTCATATAATACCCCGTAGTTTATAGACTTTATTCCAAAGAGAAATCAAAGACTTTTCAAGTGAAGATGTACTTTAGCTTATGGTTAAAGACGGCCAATACTGGCAGCACAGCCATCAAAGTGAGTATTGGCCGTATTGAAGGCAACACTGGTTGCCAACAACTTTGAAATCCCGGGAGAGTTTTGGATCTACTGTTAAAGTGTGAACGCATTAAGACGTAAGTGTTGTATGAGTTGCCAAATGTATTGAAGATTGAGTCCGACGGCAGATAAGACGGACAACACTTAATATTTTATGTTATTCTATGCCTTATTGTATTCACTATTCATCCAAAATTACATACACTTTACGTGTTGTCGCACATCCTTCGCATAAAATCATTACAACTGCAGACTATTCACAATTTTGTCAGTCGTTTATATCATTTCATTGGACTCTCCCTTCAGTTATTCGTTTCGATCCAATTTTCTCCATTTGTGAACAACAAATGAAAGTGAGGTCATTCCCACGTAAAGCACCGCTTCTTATATGTAATTCGATGCCAAACGTAAAAATTCACTCAAATTACTCGAAAAATTAAAGCAAACAATTGATAGGAAACAGAGAGTAACTAAGTTGTCATTGGTCATTTGTCTTTTATCTAGATCATCTAGATAAACTCCAACTTTAATAAATTGGTGAAATGAATGGCAATAATTTGGTGGGGATCAGAATAAAGTCCATAACTGTGTTGACCATAACGTATATATTTGGAGCATATATTCTATTGATTTATTGTTTGGCATAAGTTTTGAGATATCGATAGCGATATTGCCGTTAGTTTTCTAACATTTGGTCAGACTTCACATTTGAAATCCATTGGTTTGCCTCCAATTTAATGGTCGGTTGTATTTGTATTGTTCTTCTTTCTTCTCCGATGCGTTAATTTCACAGACATTTCAGTTACAAAATTCAATATCAATGTTGTATAGAGTGAGGAATGGAAGCTCTGGTGCTTTCAAATTATGTTTTATGATATTATTTTCTCCGACCATTCGTTTCGATTGCATTACGGTTTTGAGTGATTCTAATATTCAATCTATTGAACAGACAAACCCATACCGGAGCTCAATGGATATATCGACTGACTCCACATCTGATATCTTCAGCCCTTATGTTGTATTCCATTCGAGTTTCTCCCGAATCACAGAATCGTCTGAATTATGAAATTTGTTTCTTTTTTTTTCAATTTTGAAACCAAAACTATATTTCATTTAATGCTGAAAGAAATGAATTATTCGTTTCGTTGTTCTCTTATTTTTGATGTTTAACCGATCAAAACAGATATATATTCATCTATTCGTTTACAACCCATTCATTATTTTGTTCAATTGGCTCACAATTCTATTCAATTGTGTTTTTGGTTTCTTTTTTTGCACTAAAATATAATTTATATGATTTTTTTTCTGAACTCAAAAGTTTATTATCAAATCAGAGACAGTAAAGTGGAGCCCGATTTCGATCTTTCGGTTTATTTGTATATATCTTCAGGTGATTTACAATTACTGCAATTTATATGATGATAGCAGAAAATCGATGTCTCAGCTCGGGTTCACTTCAGTCTCAATCGATTATTCGTTGTCTATAAAACTGACTCTTTCTTAGTCTCGTCCAAAGCAACGGTAATTTCAATTCATATTCCATTAGATATTGCGGGTCGCCATCAATGAGATACTCAATTCGTTAACAATAAAAATAACCAAGCTCATTCTATTCCAGACTTATTTTATTTTACACAAATATCTGATGATTAAAAGCAAAATAACAGAATTTGTATAATTCTAAGCAAAACTGAAAAAAGTAGCTTGATCAGCACATTAGTTGCTTATTTGTAATTTTGAAAGGATGGGGCATATCCTCAACCATTCATTTAAATGCTATAAAAAAGTCAATTATATTTCCTAACTGTTGATAAAATGCTCAGATTTTTCATTTCAAATACTTTTTTAATATTATAAATATTTTTTCTTTTTTTATTCAAAAAATTCAATTCATTTGTTTGAGCAGATAATGTAGGAGTGCTGTGCTTTGGAAGTGCTGTCTCTGATTCTGACTTTATTTAACATTTGCTGCTTAAGAACTCAAACGTTGGAAATCATATGAAAAGCACTTCATTTTTATGATTTTCTCAATTTTGTGATGCATTCATGACTTGAATGGTCTACTCATATATAAAATGCAAATATTATGTTATGTTTAGCACCGAAGCCATAGCTCTTAAGTCATTAGAAAATAGCCTCTCCTTTGCTCTACTATTTGACTGACAAATGCAGTTATCAAATCACAACTGAATAGAGTGGAACAGCACAGCATAAAAGACTGTCCACACAAAATGCATAATACTCAACATCAACGTCAGTCGATACAAAAGAATTTGAATGTTGAGCCCAATTGCAATGTCTGTCCACAATATAGCCATCGCACAGAATAGTAGACAATTACAGCACAAGTAATCAATTTTTATGCTCACCTTTTATGCAGATTTTAATTGATTTTTTCGCTTTATTTCAGGTGATTATTAACTCAAATAATATAATTCAAAATATTTACATGCTCATTTTGTTTTTTGCAAACGTTCGCCACATTCTAATTGACACAATTATCCAAAATTAGTTCAAAGCAATTATTTTTGAATTCACAAAAAAATTAAACGTGAATTCAATTCATTTCCAATTTTCTCTTTTCTGTCCCTAAACTGACTCATAAAGTGATGCGAAGACTGAGCGGTGAACTGATGTTAATATAAAAGCTATTGTTTTTGCATTTTTTTTTCAAGAAGTGATAATAACTTCTGTCGCTATAAGCGGTGACAAAGTCTGACATTTATATAATGGTTGGCCTTTCGTTCACTACAATTGTAACAAAGTTTCGATTATATTATTCGATATAAAAAGTTATACACTTTTATATACTCTTATATACAACATATAATTTATAAACTATGAGTTATCCGGTGTCTTAGGCATTAAAAAAATCGATACTCTCTCTCTCTCTCTCTCTCTCTCTCTCTCTCTCTCTCTCTCTCTCTCTCTCTCTCTCATCTCTATTATTATAGTGACTTTTCTGCTAATTTTTGTTATAAGAAATTAAGTGAATCTGTCCCCGTTAGCCCCCATAACCTTTTTAGAGTTGTGATCCCATGTTTTGTTTTGTGATGTCTTCAAAATTACATTATAGTCCGCAGTCTATGAGATGATAGAAGTAATGATAAAACAGAATTAACTTATGATTGTTATGACTGTTCTCTGGATATAAGCGAAGAAATGAAATACTGAGTCGTCGTTTCAGTTATTGAAATAGATTAGAAGTAGAGCTCATATACAGACAAATATATCATATGAGTAAAGGCTATATACGGACCCATTCTTTATATAAGTGTATAAACGATGTCAACCAATAAATTGTTCGCTTAAATGACGAAGGATTTTAAGCGCAACAAAAAAATTATTGCTTCAAATGAATTGGATGTTCACAAAGAGAGTCAAAACTAACATAAACTGAACCGACACACAAAAAATGGAAAGTTTTTCAACGATTTTGGGTCATATCGAGTGGATAACCATCTGGTGATGTGTAGAAAATTTGTTGGATGAGTGTTGAGTTCTAAGTGATTGCACAGAGAATTTTGAGGACTTATATGTCATGTGACGAGTGGTGTTTGCCTATTGTCAGAGCACTGTCTACTACTCTGTTCACTATTCTCTGAGGTCTGGTTTGTGAGAAACGGTTTAATGCAGTTTTATTCACATTTGCTTTAACTCTACTCTATTGTAGGCTTTGATTTAGTGATTTAGTGCCAGAAGTATAGAAAAGTCTTTATTGAGTCCAACCAAAGATGTCTTTTGCCTTTTGAGTGAACCATCATTTAATCGCTGGCTTTTACTTTACGCATCATTAAGCCATACAAAGTAAGACATATTCGGGTAAGTCATTGGACAGTGCATACACTGCGACACATTGTGTCCATCAAAATCATGAATTGTAGACAATATAATGTCACATAATTTCAGTGCCGACCACTATATTCAGCAGTATTTCCATTTGATTCGAAACACTATTTCTTTATCCGAATCTCGCGGGACGTCATATACCGATATATAGCCATATATATAGTCATATATATAGTCATATATCCAATTACTTATACTTTAGACAATGAGTGCCAACCGTTGCTTCAGATAATACTATTTGTTTAAAGCTATTTCATTGATAGCATTCATAGCGTTTACAAAACATAAGAGAAACCCATTTCTGTTCTCAAATTGTTTGCACAAATATTTTTTTAGCTGAGAAAAGGTGGCCATAAGTGATAATCTCCTGTTTCGCCCGAAAGTCAGCTCAAGTTCATAGCACTGAAGCCATTCTGTGCTATTCTGTGCCAACATATCTGAGAATTGAAGATAAATATTTAGTCGATACGAGTATTAAGATTTATGGCACTAAATATTAATCAATTTAACGAAATTCTACAAAACTTTTATAATATTTATAATAAATTCAATTTTCGGGGAAAAACTCTCAGAAATATTAATTCAATTAAAAATTCTGTTTAGTTATTGGCATAACATATACAGAAGGCTAACCCCTCCTCCTTGTGCTCAACGCTCTGTTGAATTACCGCTAATAGAAAGAAGAAAATGAAATAATTTTTTGGTTCAACCGAAGAGGCGGTCAACCGATTTGTGTGAGCGATGTGTTGCTGTGCCGATGTGTGTTCCCTCCGTTCCCTTTACAGTATTTGTTCTCATGGGAGTCACATCAATATCGTATTGTACCTCAACTTTTACCTTAATTGCTTTACTGCTCCAAAAGACTTTACCTTTCATTTGATCAAAAGGCGAGCACACCATTAATACAGAGCACAGAACATAAAAACAAAAGCTATTAAACTCTATCTTAAATACAATATTTTGTTGTTGTTTTCAAAACATTAATTCAAAACTTCGTGAATTCAAGTCTCCAATTGTTTATGTATGGGCTCTGATCCAGTGACTGAACCCGAATCGACCGGTAATGGATCTTGGCGCAGAATCTTTTGAGTAGAAAATGGTCATTTCCGGTCAAAATTTCCTTTTTTGGTGAACCGAAAGGCATTGATATAACACTTTGACTCAAATCCAGTGCATTATTATTATGGCGTGAATTCAGTCTTCTCTCCATTGGGTTGTCGTCCATAGAGTTGAGGCAAACAAACTATTTTTTGATAAATATCTTAGAGTAGAGTCTCAACGATTACTGAACTCAATACAAGTTTTAGTCTTAGAGTCTGAGGACGTATTGCAATATTTTTGGCCACAATATCGTGAGATCGCATTCTTAGAAACACTTCACTAATACTGTGTCTAACATTTAATAGCAAAAGAAAAGGCAAACCATATATACTGTTATATATGGCAGTGAATTGCATCACAAAAACACCAGTGATTTATGATAGAGTTTATATGAAGCTATTTTCCACTAAAATCGTTTCCTTACACAACATTCTTCTCTTACTCACTAACAGATACCAAACCCTCTCCTCATACTGTGTTCGTTGATTTCCAAAACTGATTTCCATATAAGAGATGTCAAAATCAAATCTTCGCTCAAAAATGCTTTTTATCATTTCGTGTGAGAAAAAAGAAAATTATTTTTCCTTTTTTTTAAATGAAATCATAAAAATATGGATTTTTATTTCAACTCTTCTTCAATACTTTGTCTGTTCATCTTTGGTTTGAACAATGTCAATCTATTTTTATTCTCCAATTTTGAAAGCTAATTTATTTTTTTCTTTATTTTATAACATAATTTTTACTTTGTTTAATGTTCTTGCTTATTTTCTGGTTTTATTTTTAATAAAATAAATTGTAAAGAAATAAAATAAACAAGGTAAATTATAATGGAATAAATTGGTTTATTTGAAAATAAGAGCGCAATTCAATTGAATGTAAGGAATGATGTCATTTTTGGCAGAAGCACAGCATTGCAATGTCTGTAGGACTGGTGATATCGAGTGCTAGTTTTCCCATAAAATTATATAAATGTTGGGAATCTCGTGTTTCGGCCTTTTGTTTGATCCGCCTTTTATGTTATGTTATGGTTGTGTGGAGTGAAAGCATAGTCTTCTCCACCAAATTGTTTGCGATCGCATTCGCAAAAAAAGTCTTGCATTCGATAAACACTACTCTAATGGTAATACATTTAGGGATGCCTTTCATAACATCTTCTGTCTCCACATATTGTATGCCATTCCTAACAAGGATTGGAAAAATGCATTGCATTTGTAATGCGAGACAATAGCTCTTCAGTTGAAAAATAATTTCAGTTTAGGTTTTCCACAATAATAGCAACAGTGGTTTGTGTTTGCCCTTAGATATCATCTTTACTACCAAATATGATTGTCTGTCATTCCTTAAGTCCAATATTCTGTGCCCTTTCCAATACCACTATCCATATGACAAACATAGGCAACAAATAGGGAGGACTACAAAAATCTTATTCAAAAAATTATTTTACGAACACTTTCTCTCATTTTTCTTCTCTAAACAAACTTAAACTCATTCTCGGAATACATTCTGTGCTTCCATTAAGTTATATAAAAGATAGGCTCAGACCCCTTGACATAAGAAGTATTATTCATATGAAGTATTTCCTTATCTACTATTCCTTTGCAAACAAAAAATCTATACATAAATGATATTAAATGAAAAACTTAAAAACAATAATGAATGAAAATAATTTTTTTTTCAATTCTCGACTTTTAAAAACTTAATGGAAATGAAATAATGAATATTTTCTGACATTTATTTCATGCGTTAATAGAATTAATAATTTTGATTCATTGCAATAAAAATACAGTAAAAACATAACTAATTGATTATTTTCATAACTTTTTAATGTAATGCATATCAAGAGTTTATGAACTATCAGTGCTGTGGAGAGGGAAATGATTCAGAAATTATTTAATCTAGCACATTTTAATGTTCAATTTATATTTTCAAAGTAACTTTTTCTTCAAAAACCATAAGGAACTTGGTCTATTTACTATAAGTCTTAAAGTTTAATACCTTAAATTGTCTGAAACCTTATCGACTGATCCCAAAGTGGTATCCCATTAACCAATTGTTTTATTGATGTGTGTTCTAAAGGTTAGTGAGGTTTTGTCCGTCCCTGCAATCAGAACAAACCAAAGTAT
>JAQGCQ010000287.1:0-16449 GCA_034699945.1 Chamobates pusillus
TTAATTCTATGGGAGAGGTCTTCGATAATGTTAAGTCTATGGAGTAATGCTAATCGTATGGGATAACGCTAATTCTAAATGTGAGGTCACTAGTAATGTTAAGTGTATGGAGTAATGCTAATCGTATGGGAAATGGTACTGCTTAACCTATGGGATAATGATAAGCATATGAGATGAGATATAGGTAGGCTCGATTAAACAGAATATGTTAATTTGTTGGCACAATGCTAAGCCTATGGGATAATATGATGATGACTGTTCGGCGTCCAAACCAATAATGAGAAGTTTTATTTGTTTAGTTGACCTCATAGATTTGCATTATTTTTCAAGAAATTTTGAAAATTTTCAAAAAATTAAAAGTTTAACTTCAAACCGAGGTGTAATGGTGAGGTGACGTGATTCTCAATTATCTCAAAAAATAGTGATAAAATCGCGTAATATAATTTTGAATCTAAGGTCACATATCTAAACTCGTCAATGTAGTATTTACCGGTTTGAATCAAACCTTGTTCTTTATTAAAGTGTCTTTCCGACAACAAGAATAAGAGTGAAAAGAATACATAGAAAACAGGGGTTTATATACTCGTCTTTTGAAGCTTATCTGATGTTAGTTTGTACCATAGATTAGATTGCCCCTTAAGGTAGGCTTTCATACAAAACATTATTAGGAAACAGTTCTTTACACATCCTGTTTCTCACGATACTCAGCAAAAATAGCACGCCTTTATTAGCGTATTTTATAAGATAATGTTTCCCTTGAGTTTAGTTACTAGTCAGCATTTCGTAGAGATAAGGTCCCCTTTTGGTAAGGCTTTCTTCCATTACATAATGTAAGTGTGTTGCCCTTTGGTTTGAACCTCTACCAGTACATCAGTGTAAGTGTGTCTCCCCTTTAGGTTGGCTTTCCGCCATAGCTTTGTGTATGTGTGTTACCCCTTTAGGTTGGCTTTCCACCAATGCTTAGTGTATGTGTGTTACCCCTTTAGGTTGGCTTTCCACCAATGCTTAGTGTAAGTGTGTTACCCCTTTAGGTTGGCTTTCCACCATTGCTTAGTGTAAGTGTGTTACCACTTCAGGTTGGCTTTCCACCATTGCTTAGTGTAAGTGTGTTACCACTTCAGGTTGGCTTTCCACCATTGCTTTGTGTAAATGTGTTACCCCTTTAGGTTGGCTTTCCACCATTGCTTAGTGTAAATGTGTTACCCCTTTAGGTTGGCTTTCCACCATTGCTTAGTGTAAATGTGTTACCCTTTTAGGTTGGCTTTCCACCATTGCTTAGTGTACATGTGTGTATGTGCACATGTGTACATGTATTTATCCCCCGTTGCATGTATTTATCCCTCGTTGCATGTATTTATCCCCCGTTGCATGTATTTATCCCCCGTTGCATGTATTTATCCCCCGTTGCATGTATTTATCCCCCATTGCATGTATTTATCCCCCATTGCATGTATTTATCCCCCGTTGCATGTATTTATCCCCCGTTGCATGTATTATCCCCCGTTGCATGTATTTATCCCTGTTGCATGTATTTGAAACGGCATAAACTTCAGACCATCGAAGACTAATTTATCGATAGGTCGGACATTAAATTTACCAAAATTATTATCGTAATTATTTGTAATTCATTTTATCACAAATAATGTCAATTATTTAGAGGTAGGCGTTAAGACGCCATTCTTTGGCTATGCGTGACAATAGACAGTCACACTTAATTAACTCTAATTAATTGAGTAATATTTTGTGAGTAAAAATCGATAAAATTGTGTTCAATTTTGATAATAAAATATTGTATTTCTTTATAACAATTTGTGTTTATTTTGTCCTCAAAATTTCGGTCAAATTTGGCCAGAAATTGTTTGTTAATATCGGTATCTCAAATACGTATATTTAAGGTCACCTCTGAAGGTCGTTAAACAACAATTGTGTGAAGAAAACAATCATAAGGTAAACCCCTTTAGTTCGGTTCACCAACTGTTAAATATCGGACACGATTTAACCGATCAGTGCGTCAGCGATCAATTATAGTCGCCCACTGACTCCAAAGTATCGTCAATTGTACGTTAGTTCACAACCGACATATCGGGTAATCATCACCGACACATAGAGATAGAAGAACTCCAGTTTAGGGAGAATTATACCAATTCTCCAAACCTTCGGATACCGTATACCCGCACCATCGGAGACGTATTGAGTCCCCGATATCGGATTATTCTACTCTTCTAAACTCATAGTATCGCTGATTGAGATAACTTGATCTCTCATCAATATCTCTCACCCGACACCTCGACGTTTGTAACGAAGAATCACTCACGGAACGCGGAAGTTCCTAACACCATAGTAACTTCCCGTTTCAAATGGCGAGCCAACCTACGGACTAATCTCCAAAACGCTAGTCGCAGCTATCGTTACATTTGAATCCCAAATCACTCGACAGTTCGTTGAACTTTTTGAAGGCCGTTCTGTCATTAAGCTACGTTGGACTTATTATAAGGCCGTAGCCATCATCACCACCTCCAACCCTCGGATTTTGAACATTGAACTTCAGTTTAGGGAGAAGAGATCTCCAAACCTTCGTACTGATTCCCAAGTTTAGGGAGACTACGAGTCGCCAAACCTTCGGAACGACACGCAAGTTTAGGGACGATCAACAAACTCCAAACCTCGAAAACCACAACCCAAATTCCAGTTTAGGGAAACTGATGAACTTTTGTCAACCAAAACTTACAGTTTTTGTGAACTTCGTTTTCTCAACAGAACTCACTTTTAGTAGTAAGTCAACCACAGCATTGCCTGCACCCTAACTACCGGACATATCCTCTCGATTCTTCCCTCTGATCAAACAATTAAATCCCCAAATCAACGGCTTTGCCCGCATCCGCTCAATCGATTACCCTTTTGATTAACCCTCGGATTTTTGAAATACCCAGACCTTCGGATTTATCCGTCGATTCATTCCAATCACTTTTGCGCTCATTATTAATTTCTCATAGCTGTGATCATTTGTGATAATTTTGTGATATATAGTGATATTTTGTGATTTATTTAATATAACTTAACTCCAAACACTCCAATTCGTGATAAACTCAAACAATTAAACTTAAACTCATCATTTGTGTAATAAACTTTAATAATAATAAACATTTTTAATAAACATTAAAACTTAAAACACTATAAATTATCGTTTAAACTCCATTATTTGAACGTAAAACCTCACCAATTTCTGTTACTTTTCACCATAATATCGTATATCGACTTTCGACATATAATGCATCATATCGACATACGATATGTCGAATAAAAAGAAGAAGAACAACAAAATATCCAAAAAGAAAAACAAAGAACTCACTAAACAACGAACTAAAGATTTTGTCAAAGAACTGAATATTTCGAACAACAGTGTAGAACAACACCAAAAACTAAAAGTTGTAAAAGAACTAATGTTCGCATCACCAGAAAAAGGTCATAAAACCAAAATCTCAAGTTCCTCGAAAAAAGTCATCTCAACATTATTTACCGATTTTGTTAAAGACCAGATCTCAAAAGCAAATATGTCTATAATGAGCGAACCTTCGGCGACGAAACCCACCCAAGAATCAGGGATAGAATCAGAAGTCCCAATGGTCATACCTCCTTCTATCGCAGAAGAAATATCTGCAGCCGAAAAACTGAAAAACACAACGGATTGGAACGACAAGTCAAATATTAGTGAAGTGCTCACCAACAGAACTTCATGGACTTGTTTCTCAAACGACGGGAATAAAAAAGATACATACGATTATTACATATTACCGATTCTTAACTCGAATAGCTATGACGAAGTCACGGATGGAATCGCCAGTGTCAAAGAATGGTGGTCAGAACAACTGAATAAATTCAATAAACGTATATCTGATGCCAAAAACAAACCCACACTACTCAAAGCTTTTAATAATTCCCAAGAAAAGAAAGAGAAAACAGTTAAGATGTGGTTGGACCTTATCATCGCCAAAAAAGACGCTCTCCTGGAATACGAGGCCGAACAATATGCAAAATGGAATGATATGCCAGAAGATAATGAAGAACCACAAGTCATCACATCAACTCCAATTAAGACCGAACCTCCGGTGACCGAACCAATTGATATCGTATCATCTGTTGTTACAGACCCGGCTACTGGGGCCATTTCAAAAAAACCAATCATCGATACTCAAACCCTCGGTCATCAAAAGACAACAACTATTGACAAAGGCGAGGACAGGTCTGACATTAATGACGAGTTCTCTATATTCATAGACAAAGAAGTTACAAAGAGATCCAACGAATTATTGAAGAAATTTCCCGATCTAAACGATATCTTTGACATAAAACCAACCTTAAACGATAATCATAACAAAACACAAATAGATCTGATCAGTTTCGTCGAAGAAACCGAAAATAAGAAAACAGACACTAAGACTACCAATGATTATACTATACGATCTGAAAATACAAACAATAATAGTGTCGACCTCTTAGATAATGTACTTTCAGACCCAATCAACGAAATAGATCCACAAATTTTAAAGATCAACCCAATGTCTAATATTGTCAAATATACTTATGAAATGATAAAAGAAGATCAAAAAGAATTTGATAAACTCAACAGCGAACTCGATAATCTCAGAAGAGAAAACGACACTTTCCGACGCCAAAACAGTGAGATCAGATGCAAATCGATTACTGACACACGAGAGTTGAGCAGAAAAATAAATGCACTCAACGAGGAAATTAGAAAACTCAACGATTTGCAAGACCAAAAGAACGATGCTATTAAAGCCATCTCAGACGAATCGGAAAACTTTCGCATAGAGGCGAATAAACACAAAGAGTTCGCAAACTCTAAAGTCAGAGAGATCAGAGAGCTGAAATCCTCCACAACCTCAGAGTTTAATAAATTGAAATCTTCCCTCACCTCGGAGATTGATAAACTCAACTCATCCCATGAGTCGAAGATTATTGAATTAAAATCATTTTATATCTCGGAGACTAACAAAGTGAAAAATTCCAAAGATTCCGAAATCACTGGATTAAAACAACAGAACTCGCAATTACGAGAACAGTTGGAATCATTTAAAAAGATTACAGACTCGTCAAAACAGTTCTCTCGCACCACTGCTAAGATCGCAGACACTCCTATTAATCAATACAGCACGGCGACACCACTCACTCAACCCTTCATTTTTAACTCTAGAGTACCCGACATTTCTGATAATCTTAATAAATTTGAAGAAAAAATCGCGGACAGTTTGGAAAAATTCGGTGAAAAATCAACGGAAAACGCAAAGATCAGTAACAAATTGGCCGAAAGTGTGATAAAACTTGCTGAGTTCGTCACACATTCACCTCAAAACCAAACGATTAATACTTCAAATACAACTCCTCGAACCACCTCAGTAATTAACAAATTAGTTCCCGAAGACTTTCACGGGGATATGGCTAAAGCAGTCGATTGGTTGAGAAGTTTTGAAGACATCGCCGAAAACAACTGTTGGGATGACTCACAGAAAGTCCGTTCTGCTCGCGTTAAAATGAAAGGAAAAGCAGAAGACTGGTATCTCAACACATTCCAAGACCAGAACGACCCGGATTTAGATGACTACACATCGCCAACACTTCCGACTTATTTAGAATTTCGTCAAGAGTTCAAAAAACACTATCGCCCTGTCGGTGCAGATATAGTATTAGAACGACAACTAATTAAAGAACGTAAAAAACAAGACGAGACTTATATAGAATTTTATAATCGTTTCATCAGATTTGCCCGACAGACAGACCCGAAAATGACTGAGTCAAGAAAGCTCTATTACTTCAAAGAATCTCTTAAAAAAGATGTAATAATCGGATCAATTATCGGACTCCTTTCGATGGAAGATGTCAAAATCATATTAAGAGCATCTGATGATCTCAATAGTAATGAACAAATCATTCCAAAAAGTCCCGAGAGTCGGAGAAAAGTCTTCAATCAAAAGAACTTCAAGTCGAACACAAAAAGTCCCAAAAGTCGGTCATCGAATAACACTAATAAACCAAAAGATCAAATCACAAGATTGAAACAACAAGGCCTACGGTGCTTCAACTGCGGCTACGAAGGACATCGAGTCTCTACATGTCCTAAACCACGAAATCCAGAAAAAATCGACGAATGGAGACAATATTTCCGACAATTGGACAAAGGAAATTTCTCACATCCAAGACCCGCAGCAATGAACATCGTTAACGGTGACGAAAACGATGATGAAGAAATTCCTATCGAAGAAGAAATGGAACAATTCGATGAATTCGAACAAGAAGAGACTGTTAAACCTATTCCTCAATCAATCAGTCTCCTAGCTAATCGACTAACACACAAATCCCCGACTTCTCAAAAAACAATAAGGATTGCAGATAACATGTTTCCTCTTAAAATGAAAATCCTAATAAACGGACATCAATTTCCAGCTATTGTTGACTCCGGTTCAGTGCTGTCATGTATCGACAAAAAAGCATATAATAAAATCAAACCTAAACTTAATAACTGGTGTTATGATAAACTCATATCAATTGAAAAACGTGACGTCACGCCAGATTATATAACCGAACCCTTGGAAGTCAAACTCAGAGACAACTTAACAATTATTGAATTCGCTTATCTACCGAATTGCTGCTCACCAGTTATTCTCGGCTGCGATTATTTACTAAAATCAGGAGTAATTATCGACTTTCTTAATAGAAAACTGATCTGCAGAACAAAGTACGAAAATTCAATCAACATTAAAAGCGAACCGACGTCAGAACAAGAAAGACTCACAGGAGCCGCTCTTAACATTAACGACTCTGAAACATCTGACAATAACACTGCAATCGACTTAAAAAGTGAATTAAATCTCATTAATTCGGACTCATTCCCTCGAGAATCGATTAATTTTTATAATATTAATTCGGAAAAGTTTTCACCTTTTGAATCAAAACTTATTTATTTCCGACCAAAATATCAGAACAACGATGTCTATGAGATCAAAAGAACTACATTCGCAAAGTTGAACGATTGGCTAGTCGACCACGGTGTGATATCACCAACTTCTGATAAACACTTAGTTTGGATTATAAACAAATCTCTAAATACCAGAACACTAAGTGCAAACATTTGTCTATTTAAAGCACACCTACTCGACGCCGAACCTTTGGATCTACAAATCGATTCTCCTGAAACCAACGGTCCAAAAAACCCTATGTTATAACCGGTGCTTCAAACACATTTGATTCAGTTAACAAGAACATATGGGAAATTATCGACAGTGAACCTAACGCTGACATTTCCCTACTGTCGGAAAATGAAAGACAACTCAAACCAAACGACGAGTACTTTTTGAAAAACACAGACTTGGAGTTTTTCGAACAATTCAACGTCTCTCCGGACATAACACCAAAAGAAAAACTCCAATTCACTCGACTTTTTAAAAAATCGAGAAACGTTTTCGCATTCAAAGGCGACCCTTTGGGACACATCAAAGTGTGGAAACATAGGATCAACACTGGCGACAGTTCGCCAATCAAAAGCCGACCCTTCCCAGTTTCAGAATCTCAAAAACAACAGATTCTCGATGGTGTTAATGATATGATGTCAAGAGGGGTAATCATCCCTTGCGTCTCACAGTGGGCCTCACCGGTAACTCTAGTACCCAAGAGAGACGGCAGCGTACGCTTCTGCATTGATTATCGAAAATTAAATCAAATAACTAAAGACGACGTATACCCGATCCCTCGAATGGACGAACCTCTGGCGATGCTCAGAGGCAACGACAGATTCTCGGTCATGGACTGCGACTCCTGCTATTGGCAGATACCTCTGGAGAAAGCAAGTCGTGAAAAAACTACATTCATTTGCCACCTAGGCACATTCATGTTTAAAGTCCTACCCTTCGGCCTTAAAACAGCCCCTCAATCTTGTGTAAGGGCTATGGACAAAATATTTGAACTCGAAAGTCGAAGAATTTGCTTTATTTATATGGACGATATCATTTGTTTTTCTTTTGGAGTACCTGAACACATTAGGAGACTCTCCATTTTGTTCAAAACTATGGAAAAACACGGACTTAAATTGAAACCTAAGAAATGCTTTTTCGCCCAAAAGAATGTACAATACCTCGGACATATCATTGACGAAAAAGGCTATTTTCCAGACCCAGAAAGAATTGAATCTTTCCTCAAATCTCCAAAACCTAAAGACAAAACCGGTGTCCAATCTTTCCTTGGATTCGCTGGTTTTTACCGTCAATTCATCAAAAATTTCTCCAACATATCGGAACCACTCCTAAGACTTATCTCAAAAAACTCAATATTCCAGTGGAGCGGAGAACAAGATCGCAGTTTTGAAAAAATCAAAGAAGGTCTTAAGAATGCAACATATCTGGCTCATTTCGACCCCAATAAAACCACTGAAATACGAGTCGACGCCAGCGGTTACGCATTAGGTGGCCATATATATCAATTAAACGGCGACAAACCGGAATTAATCGGCACCACCGGACGTATGCTAAACAAACATGAATTAAACTACAGCACTACGGAGAAAGAATGTCTAGCAGTGATACACACAATAAACAAATTCCGACCCTTCGTCTTTGGGAGAAAATTTACCGTAATATCGGACCACTGTTGCTTATGCTATTTGATGAAAGCAAAAGAACTTTCAGGTCGACTCGCCCGATGGGCACATAAACTATCAGAATATGACTTCGAAATCCGCTACAATAAAGGCAAATTACACGCAGATGCGGACTTCCTCTCGAGGTACCCACCATCGGAAAATGAATACACTAACACTGAAGTTAATATTCAACAAAACACTATAATCGATAAGATGAACATCAATAGTTCGGAGAAAATAGAATCAATGGCTGCACTACGATTTGAATTAGAAAGTTCAATACCAAACCTTCGGCCATTTGACACACTGAATATAACTGAATCTCAAAAAACTGATCATTATTTTGGTCCCATTATTTCCAAATTAACCACATCGACACACATCACAACAAATGATTTAAACACTCTTCGCAAACATTTCGTAATCGAAAATGATATTCTATTCAGAAAATCAGAACAATTCCCGGATATCAAACTTATTTGCGTCCCACATTCATTAAAAATGTTTATTCTAAACGACAATCATGGACCCCCTCATGTCGGACATTTCGGACGAAATAAGACTCTCCGGAGAATATTTAAATATTATTATTGGAGAGGAATGGCAACTGATGTAAAAAACTTTGTCCAATCATGTAATGATTGTCAACGACGAAAGCAAAGAACTGCCGGACACCACTCTTTTCAAATGTCCATACCTCTGGCCAAAACCCCATTCGAAACAATGAGTTTTGATTTGATCGGACCATTGGACATCTCACTGAATGGCAACAAACACGCCATCACAATGACCGACCAATTGACAAAATTCGCTATAGCCGTTCCAATCCCGAATCAAAAAGAGATCACTATAATGACGGCATTAGAACAAGAAATTTTCCTTCGCTTTGGTCCACCAAAAACCCTCATATCGGACAACGGGAAAAACCTTACGGGAAACATCAGCAAACGAGTCTACGACTCTTGGAATATAAAACATATAACTACAACTTCATACCATCCCCAAAGCAATGGACAAACAGAAAAGCTAAACCATACCCTCGGTGTTGAATTAACGACACAATGCGAAACAAAAAGAGACGTTTGGGACGAGTTTATAAACACGTTTCTATACGCTTACAACTCATCGATCAACGAATCTACGGGCTTCTCACCGTTTGAGTTAGCCCTACACAGATGCCCAACACCTCGTCTTGCATTTTTAATGGGTTACAATCAAAACATTATCACCGATCAAATCCCATTAAACGAAAAACTCACAACAGCTCGAAACAATATTTTGGCAAACCAACGGAAAAATAGAAATATAGTTAACGACAATAGAACGGAATGTACTCTCAAAGTCGGCGACAAAGTTCTATACCTTTTTCCTCCCCTTGCTATGGAAAAAGGAGGTAAACTTAATCACCGATACATTGGACCATTCGTCATAACAGAAAAACTGTCTCAAAACAATTTTCGCATAAAGACTCCACAAAACAGCCCACTCAGTTTCCGAGACTTCGTCGTTAACGCGACACAAATTAAACTTTATTTCGACAGATCTAACTTTTCCCTGCTATCCATACCTCCGTTGATTGCTAGTCAAATATGGACAACCATAACTAATTCTGAGATTTACGACCATACATTCCCAGACATGTCTGATAAAAAATTCTCAGAAATAGACACACATGTTTCTCAAAACTTGTTTGTGTCAGAAAACAACGAATAGAATCTATTATCGAAACACTTAAGGAGTTACTAAACTTTTACCCTTTGTAAAAAAATGTTACTAAAATTAATTTCTTAAATTACTTTCACTCCTTAAGTGTAATCCAAAGTGTTTACTACCATTTAGTTATGAATTTTTCTGTTTTACTATTCTTATATGTTTTCAGTAATTTAATAATAATGAGCGAAGATCCTAACTATTACATTGCAAAATCCACATCATCGGGACTAAACTTATCTAATAATACCAATCCCATAGTAACGGTAATTAGACGTTTAAGACCAGAACAGGTACTTCTAAATGATTAAACTTTTATATAATTAAAAACTTAACACTCAATTAAATTAAGTCATTATCTGTTTTGTTGTGAGTCCGACTTTAGGAACAATAAACTCTTATATCTAATATTACGAATTTACGTAAACACCCCTATCTTCATTTGAGCGGTAATTTTTACAAAACCCCTCTTTGAACACATTGTGATATCAACTTCCGTCTCAATCACTGTTTTTCCGCCATTTGTTGAATAGTGTCACACGTTTTAATTGTTCCTCTTTTAGTGCAATATTTAGTTAATTTTGTTGTGATTTTAAACTGTTTTATTCCCATTTTAATCTTTACGGTATGTCCTCACTCTTGCGCTCACTTTTTACTCAAATTTAAGCCAAATTTAATTACAATTTAGTCTAAACTAATTTTCAGCCAATTTTGCTATCAATCAAATGCTATGCTTTGCAATATTTATGACTTTTATTTATGATTATAATATCTAATTCTATCCGATTCACTCGTAATTTGTCAGACATTATCTATTAGTCGCTATTTTCAATGTTTTTCTTATTTTATTCCAATTATCAGAAAACTTCGATTTAATTTTCTCTTTTTATTACCCATTTTCTGACCACTTTTACAGTACTTTTTGTTAATTTTATTGTCATTATAACAACTTCTTTACAATTCCTACACGTTCTAAGAACGATATGCCGCTCACTAAACCCGAAGTCAAAGTCTCCCCAATACACGAACAGACGTTTAACCGTCTGATGGGTTTCCCTCTTTTCAAAGAGATGTACGACACTCTGTCAAAGAATCTCAAAGACTTCGATATATTCGACAAAATGTTTCGCATCACCTGCTGCTGCAACAGATGCTCATTCATAGAGTCGCCGATCACTTTCTGGAAACCAGGCGGAGAAGCAGAGAGACTCCATATCAACGAATTGTCTTCCATCTCCGACCCTACGGTTCATTTCGCGGCAATCATCATCCACTGGAGTTGGAATTTCCGTCCGCCATACCCGACTAGAAACCTTTCGGCAAACAAACTCCGCCCGGAAGGAATCACAGAACACTTCTTTATGAAGGACTGGGAGAAAAGACTCGGTGTCGATGAAATTCTCATCCCATATCCACTCAAACGGAGAAATGTCTTGGACGCATACCTCGTTCAAGGCCAGAATTTCATTAAAGGCGAATGCGATAAATTCGAGACATTCTTCGCAAATGAAATCATTAAATACGAGAAGAATAACAACGTCCCGACAACTGCTCAAAAGATTTCTCTCACCGATTGTTCGATCTGCGAACAACCAGTAATGCCAGATCCTGTCAGATGTATCGGACATCTCGTTGACAAAAAGTCCAAAACTGCGGAGAAAAAGTCACCGCGTTTAACACACTTATCGTGCGTTATAAAGAGAATCTATGAATTAGAGATGAGCAAACTGATGGAAATCTCATCCACGGCGTGCGGAGTAAAAACCTGCACAGGCTATCTCACACCGAACATTCTAATGCACAAAAACGCACAAATTCGAGACAAAGACTACCTAAGAATCCGCGCACAAGAGATGCTTTGCTCCCAATGCAACAAATGGATCAGACGCAGTACCCTAACATTCCATCAAACAGATGAATGCCATAAACTAAGTGCGAGTCAAACGGATAACACCACTTTGGACATCAAAGAAGAACCTCTCTCTCAGTCCGATATGATTTTCGGCCCTTCATGTTCAGCAACCGGTAAACCTGTGGCCAAACACCTGTACTCCGACGATGAGGATAATAACTCTGTCACAGACGAAGAAAGAAAGGAAGCCTTGGCAACTGCACAACCTTTCATTAATCAGCTCCAAAACTTCGCAGATAAGGCTGTCAACGATAAGCACATGACTTACGATGAACACCTCTGGAGCACCGACGAAGAAGCGGCAAACAAAAAAGAACCGGAAGACGGCAACGAATCAAATGATACAAACGGAGATAACGACGATTCAGCACCCGATGAAGAGAGTGATAGGACTGATGGAGACGAAGACGACGAAAGTGAGTCATCAGAGGACGATAGCGAAGACCCGACTTACGGAATCGAATTAGGCGAGAATATGACACTCGCAAAATATCTCAAAGCCTTCGGCGTTAAACTACTGACCACCGTTCAACGGGATTATCTCGAAATACAACTAGCAGAACTTAAATCCCTTAAAGAAAAATTCGGTAATCTAAAGACCGAAGTCTCGGGCCTCAAAAAAGAAAAGGATAAGTCGGCCAAAGATCTCAGAGACGAGAAAACCAGAGGCGATAAATTGCAAGTGGAATTAGATGAACTCCGTAAGTCAGGACTTCCACAATCAGAGCTCAGAACTAAAGTAAATTCAGAGATCTCGAACCTCAAGTCAACGGTTAAAACTTTGTCAACAGTAATCGATAATTTAGACAAAGTCGTTAACGAAAAACAAGTCAAGTTCGAAACGTCAACCCCCACACAAATTGCACCGAAACCTAATATACACGTTTCGATGTCACAAAAATTGAAGAGACGGGGTAATAATCTAAAACAAGCTCTCCAAAAACAAAAAGAATTGGCGCCCGAAACCCCAAAGTTCACACCAAAGACCAAATATTCTAAACTCTCCATAGATGTGGAGATTAATCAAAATTCAAACAAGAAAAGCAAAAACTCCTGTAAACCAGTATCTCCGCGAAGGTCCAAACGCGACCACTCAGAAAGTCCTTCACCAAAGCGCGGCCAACAACCGAAAAGAACAGCCAAAACATAATTCAATCGCAATATACGACTATTCCCACCAAAAAGACCCGACGCCTGGAAAACGGACTACGATTTGTGAAAATTTTTTTTTTTTAATTATTATTATTATTATTTTTATTATTATTATAATTAATTCTTGTCATCAATTTTTTTTCCTTTATAATCCGTTCCATTGTATTCGAAATTATTTATCTGAATTTGATTTTTACGATTCTCTATAAGTCGTGGACTTCATTATTTTTCTTATTATCATTATTACTAGTATTTCATTCGTTTGAAGTCTTATTCCATACCCGACATATCGTCCCATTTTGATAATCAGAATAACAATACGTTTTTAGTCAAGATTATAATCCTTTTAATGGTTATTTTTATTCATTTTAATCTTAGTTCTAATTATTGCTTACCCCAACCCGCAGTTAATTTTTCTCTTTTATTTGTCCGAACATACGTTCCTGCCTTACGTTTTCAGACTCGTTACTCTCGTCTTAGTCGGGGGGTTTGAAACGGCATAAACTTCAGACCATCGAAGACTAATTTATCGATAGGTCGGACATTAAATTTACCAAAATTATTATCGTAATTATTTGTAATTCATTTTATCACAAATAATGTCAATTATTTAGAGGTAGGCGTTAAGACGCCATTCTTTGGCTATGCGTGACAATAGACAGTCACACTTAATTAACTCTAATTAATTGAGTAATATTTTGTGAGTAAAAATCGATAAAATTGTGTTCAATTTTGATAATAAAATATTGTATTTCTTTATAACAATTTGTGTTTATTTTGTCCTCAAAATTTCGGTCAAATTTGGCCAGAAATTGTTTGTTAATATCGGTATCTCAAATACGTATATTTAAGGTCACCTCTGAAGGTCGTTAAACAACAATTGTGTGAAGAAAACAATCATAAGGTAAACCCCTTTAGTTCGGTTCACCAACTGTTAAATATCGGACACGATTTAACCGATCAGTGCGTCAGCGATCAATTATAGTCGCCCACTGACTCCAAAGTATCGTCAATTGTACGTTAGTTCACAACCGACATATCGGGTAATCATCACCGACACATAGAGATAGAAGAACTCCAGTTTAGGGAGAATTATACCAATTCTCCAAACCTTCGGATACCGTATACCCGCACCATCGGAGACGTATTGAGTCCCCGATATCGGATTATTCTACTCTTCTAAACTCATAGTATCGCTGATTGAGATAACTTGATCTCTCATCAATATCTCTCACCCGACACCTCGACGTTTGTAACGAAGAATCACTCACGGAACGCGGAAGTTCCTAACACCATAGTAACTTCCCGTTTCATATTTATCCCCAACTGCATGTATTTATCCCCCGTTGCATGTATTATCCCCCGTTGCATGTATTTATCCCTGTTGCATGTATTTATCGCTGCATGAATAACCGCTGCATTAATAACCGCTGCATTAATAGCCGCCTTTATGGCCAAAACAAACAAGATCAAATTAGGGTTAGGCATCTCATTTCACCATGGACATACTTTTTCTCTGTTTTCTCAACTCTTTGTTTTCCTTCTGTTCACTTCCTTCGTCTGTCCTTCCCTTTACTCTTTATGTTCACTTCCTTTGTCTGTCCTTTTCTTTCCCTTTTATGTTCACTTCCTTTGTCTGTCCTTTCCTGTACTTTTTGTGTTCACTTCCTTCGTCTGTCCTTGACTTTACTCTTTGTGTTCACTTCCTTTGTCTGTCCTTTTCTTTCACTTTTTTGTTCACTTCCTTCGTCTGTCCTTTTCTTTCACTTTTCTGTTCACTTCCTTTGTCTGTCCTTTTCTTTCACTTTGTATTCACTTCCTTCGTGTCTGTCCTTTTCTTTCACTTTTTTATCTATCCTTTGACTCAAAATAAAATATTAGTGAGAGAACGGGAGAGAGAGAGAGAGAGAGAGAGAGAGAGAGGGAGAGAGAGAGAGAGAGAGAGAGAGAGAGATAGAGAGAGAGAGAGAGAGAGAGAGAGAGAGAGAGAGAGAGAGATCAAAACAATTGAAAAATATATTTTCAATAAAAACATACATTTGTTTTGGATTTTGTCCTGAAATGGAGGTCCGACCGCTTGTCTGTAGTGATGAGTTGTCAGTGTTTGTGGTCTTATGATTTCGACTACTCGTGAAAAATGCTGACAACTCAACACTACAGATAAGCCATTTCCGGCCGTATAGCCTGATGTCTGGCTCTCCAGTGCTCGCATTTTAATAAATGCATTTTCAGCACATCACCCCCATCTCAGATTTTTGCTCCCGCAAAACATAAGGCGGCATTTTATTTATTTCGATTGGTCACGACCCAATTCCTTTTCGAATATTTTGATCAATTTCACAATCTACGTGTTTTGTTGTGTCGGTTTTATATCTTAATTGATCAGTCGTTATTCGAAACTATTTATCTCAATTCTCAATCGTTACGATTCTCTCTGAGGTTATTATATCTCAACTTTCAATTGTCACGAATCTCTCTCTGAGATTATTATATCTCAACTCTCAATTGTTACTAATCTCTCGCCGAGATTATTATATCTCAACTCTCAATTGTTACTAATCTCTCGCCGAGATTATTATATCTCAACTCTCAATTGTTACGAATCTCTCGGTGAGATTATTATATCTTAACTCTCAATTGTTACGAATCTCTCGCCGAGATTATTATATCTCAACTCTTGGTCGAGCTTCGCTTGATAGGTACTTTGGTTATACATCATACAAATCAGATATGCTTCAATAGATTTATTATAATACCCCATAATTTATATATAATTATATATTAGATAAGTAATTAAAGTAAAATAAGATTAAAATAAAATTAAATAGAGATTAATCAATTCGCCGATCCAAGTGTCTGGAGAAGACTGAGTAATTTCTTTATTCTTTTCGGCTAAACGGTAAATAACTGGACAAGTCGTCACTCGTCTTCAGATATTTCCGCCTCTTCTTCTATGTCTTCGAGAGTTTGATCGTCATCTATTCCCGAATCCATAGAGATTGCATCCTCTTTCTGTGACTCTTCAGCC
>JAQGCQ010000288.1:0-16447 GCA_034699945.1 Chamobates pusillus
AAAAATTATTGACTAAATTAAGAGTTAAATAAAGAAATTAAGTTAAAATAATTGTGTATTACCTGCAAAATGTCGACGACGTGTTTGAAAGGAAGTGCCACTAATTTGAGTGCAGACAAGAGATGGCGCCAAACATTACAGACAATACTTTCCTGTTTTGTCGCAACTTTTGTTCAAAACTGAAAACCAATTCATTTAAAACTTTTTATAGAATTTTTTGCGAATATTTTAATCATTTTTTATTCAAATTAAATATTTATCAAATGATAGTTAAGTTTTTTCAATCAAAAGATCATTTTTGTGGACAGTTTTGAAATTAGAAAAGTTTTCTCGAAATATACATTATTTTCAATTATATTAAAATCATTGAAACATTTAATTGTCATTAAAATTATAAATTATAAAAAAAAAGTTTACAAAATAAACTCAAAACAAATGGAAAGACTCACCAAATATCAAATAAAGTCAATTTGTCTGAGAATTTCTGAGTCGATCCACAATTTGTGGTAAAAGCGCTAACTTTTGTTTAATAAAATCGGGCAAAACATCACTCTTTTTGTACCTAAAATTGAAAACAAATCACTTTTATTAATAAAATGAAGAAATTTATAAAGTTTCAAAAAGAAAACCTCATTTCAGTGCCGTTTCGGGGATAATATATAACCGGAAATTCAGAATCAGTTCTGAAATTAAGAGACGAACCGTCGGTAAAACATACGTTGAAAATACCGTTTGATAGCTATTGAACCGAAAATAAAGATCAAATCAAAGACAATAAAAGAGCTTTTTTGGTATTACTTGTGAGGCCTGTCCTATGCCTTCAATTTGTATGGAACGCAATGTCTGACTAGAAATCAATGGCTGTTGTGTTGTCTGAGTTTCCGACGAATCGGATTTGATTTTGCTTTTCCGACCAAAACTGATTGGAAAGCAATCGATTCCAGTCCTGTTCTCATTGTTTTGCATTTCCTTTTCAGTTTTCAAACAGAATTTATGCAGTTCTCGGACCCGTTCCGTAAATTCTTTATTCTTGAGTTGATTGTAATCATTGATTAAAAGTTTATTTGTTTCGTTCGTTATTGTATTGAAAAGAGTGACTTCGAAGTCATTGTTTTCCATTAAACAACACTTAAGAATATATTCATTGGAATTCTTGTCATTTTTAGAGTGAACTGTTATTTTGGGTGTCTTTCCTCTGACGAGTTCAACAAATTTTTGTGCGTAAAAATATTTCTTCCATTGATTTGGAGGCAAATCATAAAAATTGAATCGTTTCGGTTCTTCGCTTTGATGACCACAAATACGGACATTGAGTCCATCGCTCGAGACTTCAACTGTTGTCTGATTTTTATTGAATACTAAACATACCTTTCCTTCGCTATCAATCGATAGTTGCAATGCTTTTGTGTTCTTATTGATGGCTAAAAGTCTTTTAGTTGTGAGCGGACCCACAACGAAGGGATGGCAGAGTATATCATCGAGTGGTGGCCTATCGATTGGGTTGGGGGCCAACAAACGAGTTATGAGATCAGAGGCCAGGGGACAGAATTTTGATAAATCCTATGCAAATGGTATTCAAAATAAATTATTTATAATTAAAAATCGAATGAAATTATCATTAATTGTAATGAAGACATACGAGTCCTCCTTTAGGAGTATATCCGGCGATACAGGAGAACAGTATTGAACCCAAACTGAAAATATCACTCTTTGGAGAAACGGTTTGCATTTGAGACCAAACTTCTGGTGATATAAAGCCTGGGGTCCCACAGATTGTTGTTCCCATCGGTAAAGGAATGACGTGTTCTTCTCTGTGAGGCTTAGAAGACAAGTGTTGTAAAGAATTTGTGTTCAAATCAATTGCAAGACCGAAGTCAGCAATTTTTATCACTAAATCACTCGAGTATTCGAACGGATGAAGAACTAAGACATTATTGAGGTTAAGATCTCTGTGAACGATACCATTGCGGTGAAGATAATCCAAACCATTACATAATTGTTTGATAATACTTCTAATCAGACAATAGTCGAGAACAGGTTTGAGATAAATATTTTTCTTTGAGTCTAAACTATGTTTTGAAGTCTTGTTTTGTTTAATTGTCTGTTGGATCAGTTGAGTTAAAGTACCGCCAAAACAGAGTTCAAGAACTAAATAAACGTTAGTATTGTCTTCGATCACATTAAACAACTGAAGAATATTGTCGTTTTTGAGTCTCAGATGAATGGATACTTCTGTCAAAATTTTGCCGATATTTGGGGAACACTTCTTCGCAATCCATTTGACGGCACAGTATTTGCTTTGAGACAAATCGGTGTCTGATTTGTCGATGGCTTTGAAAACCTGACCAAAAGATCCCTTTCCTATCGCACCGATCATAACATAATCGTTGATATCATTACTCCATTTTTCTGTATTAAATTGAGCCAAGTTTTGGCCCAAATTATTAGTAAATGACATAACTTTTAAACAATTAATAAACAGATTTTAAATGAAAACAAATTGAAATGAAATGTGATTTTTGTGTCCAATATTTTTGAGCCAAAATTCAAAACAGAGTACATGTAGTCAACAGTCAAGTCATGTGACCACTCACTCACTCTGAATCAACTTTTACTCGGAATCAAAAATTAGCGTAAAATAGATTTGTCAGGGTTATGTTAAGTTGATCTTTAAGTAACCAGGACAATTTCATAAGTTATGTGAATCGGTATCAATAATTGATAAGTTTTTAATTAATAATATGAGAGTTATTCGTGTTATTGAATCTCAAAATCGATAATTAGTTGTTAGACATAACGCATGCGTTTTGCCATTCATTACATCGTATTTTGTGATATCATATAATTGTTTACACTTTTAGTAGACTTTTAATAAAATATTGTTTGTGTTTACGAAACACTTTGTTTTTAAAAGCGATTTTCAATGCATTTATTTTATTGATTATGACTTTAATTATCGATTATTTGTTACTTAATTCTAATTAATTACCGTTTATTGTCTTGATTTGAGTCTAAAAATGAGTGACGCGATTGACACTAACGCCAACTCAACCTCAAAGTCGTCGACAACTGACGACCCGATTGTCACTAATCAGGAGACTATCTATGAGTTCGGTCGACAACTGGACTCACCATCACATGTCGTTTCTGAAAAAGTTCAGACTTTGGCCGCACAGATATATACAGAACTGCAGAGAATTATTAATCGATGCAATGAAGACGAAGAAGTGGTCGGAGGACTAATGCCTCTCGTCGTCAATGTTTTAGAGTCTTTAGATATCGCTCTGATTGAGAACCAACAGTTCCAGGTTGAGCTCGAGCTCTGTAAAGATGACAATGAACAGTTGGTCACCGCTTTCGAAAAGGAAAAACTTCATAAGAAGAAAGTCGAACAAAGACTCTTCGAATTCGAGTTCACTACCGATGAGGAGAAGTCACACTATCAGCAAAAGATCGATTCACTCGCAAATATTGTCAAAATGTTTGAACTGAAGGCCAAGAACTCCGCCGATCACTGTTTGTGTTATTAATTTTTTCACACAATTTGTTAATTAATTTGTTTTGAATCAAAAGCTATGCGTTTGGAAGAGAAGGAAACGGAAATGAAAAAGGAATACAACAAACTTCACGAGCGATACACTGAAGTTCTTCGCAGTCATTGCGATCTAATGGAAAGGGTTAAGATTTTGATTGGTACCGAAGGAAATGAAGGAATGGCATCTCTTGGAGCCAATAGTCTCACAAATTTTAGTATTCAATTGAATAAAATAAATATCAATAAACGAACTGAAATGGAGGGCAATGGAGGCGGAGAGGAATCTAATTATAGTGAACAGATGGCCACTCGACGAGACTCTAATAGTCCGACCCCTCGGAATGCATGGGGTGAACACGAATTCTCTCTCGAAGACAACCCTTCAATTATCGAAGACGTGGACGACATTCCTCGCGATCGCGACAGAGATCGTGAGTTTCCCAGTCTTACAGGTATTCCTGTTTTGACTTACTTTGAAAGCACTCTCTTTTCTTTCTCTTTTCTAACTATTATCTAAAAACTGTTCAAATAAAGGACAATACGTTCATCCGAGTGAATACGCCTCAACCGGTATGAGTCCTAAGAGTAGATCTAAATCCTGTCCTCACTTCATATTCACTGAATATTTTTAAATAATATTAATTGAACTCAAATTTATTTTATTTTTTTTCCACACTTTTAGTGACCGACAACTTCTTCGGTAAGTCTTTATATTCTTATTATTTGATTCCAATTGTTTTGAGAATTGAATCAATTGTTAGGAATGGAGAAAGAAATCGAAAATCTGATCACCGAAAACAATGAATTATTGGCGACGAAGAATGCACTGAATATAGTGAAGGACGACCTCATCGCTAAAGTAGACGAACTCCAAAGTGAACTTCAGATGTGTGCCAATGAAATACAACAGAGAGAAGCCGTCAAAGATAGACAGAAATCAAGGATATCATCGCTCGAAGAAGAACTCAAAAAATGCAAAGAAGACATCGAAGAATTAAAACAGAAATTGGCGGCACCTAAAGAGGTGAACACTTGCTCTTCTTTTTTCATTTTTAACATACATTATATTGAAGGACGACGAAGAGGGCATTCCTATGGCACAGAGGAAAAGATTTACTAGAGTCGAGATGGCACGGGTACTAATGGAAAGGAATCAATATAAGGAAAGACTTATAGAACTACAAGAAGCCATTCGATGGTCAGAACTGATTAAAGCCACTAAAAGTGAAGGCGAGAAGAAGTCTGCGATTTGGAAATTGTAAGTCTTTTCACTTTTAATTGAATACATTTTGTGATCAAATTTGTTGTCAAAATTGCTGCCAAAAGTGGACGGAATTGGATCGGGTATTCATATCACTCATAACTCATTTCAATTATCTATAATATGAGAGTAATTCAAATCAATTTCTTATAATATGTTTTATTTTTAGTTTCAGTAATCTTTTCAGTACAACGAGTGCTCCGCCCACAAAAGAATCAGGGAGAAATAATGGTAGCGGAACGGCTGCCGTTAGATTCAGTTCCTCAAACCCGACATCCGTTACCCCAGCTTTAGATGCGATGAGAAAAAGAGGTTAATATTAATATCATTTAATTTAAGAAATATAATAATGAGTTGTATTGATAGCCCGCGCACATCAATCCGGTGCTGGAAATGATCTCGTTTTGATGATGGACTCTGACCTGACCAGTGAACGCTCCCGAGCACTAAGAAGTGTAAGGGCACACGTAAATCGAACCGGTAATGGAGATAGAATACAAGCTTATGGTTGGAGTATTACCGGTGCTGGCTCTACTCCAGACTCTACTGGCAATCAATCTGAGGAACGAATGGCTAGTAATGCAATTAAGGGTACATCAGTACCCGTTCCCATATACTGTCGACCATTGAGTGGAGATGACGTTGGAATGAAGATATGGTGCGCTTCAGCTGTTGATCTGACTGGAGGTGAGGCCGGATTTCCTACAGAAAAGACTGAAAGTGAAAGCACTCCTATAAGTGAACAGAATAAGCAAATCACAGATTCAGGTAATAAAGAAGCGAACAGTGCTTTGGCTGACTTGGAGTCAGAATTAAGTCAAGCGTTGACCGAACAGTCGAACCGTTCGGCTGACAGTCATTTATCGACATTCGTTTGGATCTGTTCTGTCAGTCATTCCAAAAGTAAAGTCACAATCGTTAACATCCGTTCCAATCCCGGAGAGGTTTTGGATTCTTTTAATGTGAAAACCCATCTTCTGTGCATCGCTTCCATTCCCGGTGCAAAAGTTAATGATATGCACGGATCAGATGGTATTGAAGTCGACGGCAATGAAATCAAATTAGTGGACAGACAGGACTCCCGACGAGAGAGCATTCAAAGCGATTCAATCAAAACAATGGATAAGAAACCGACTGAAAGTTCTGTTGAATCGAATCAAACGACTGAATCCAAACCATTGAATGAGTCAATTGGAAGGGACTCCATATCATTGGGATCGCCTACAAAAGGTCCGACTTTAGACAAATTATCTGAATATGTGGCCTATACTGAGCCGCCCTCACCGACCAGTACTAATGAAGACCTGTCGATGTCTATCACAGTATTTCAACCGATGTCGACCTGTTTGCCCACAATGTGGACGGGAGGACAGAATGGAGTGCTTTACGTTCACTCTTCTATCGCTCAGTGGTCTCATTGTATCGCAACTGTGAAACTGTCGGACTCTGTGCTGCAAATAATTCACAGTCGGGGCCGAGTCTTTGTTGCCTTAGCTAATGGTCAGTGCTGTGTATTCGTGCGCTCGACTCTTACCGGTGAATGGGATTTCACTAAATATTACGTCATAGACATCGGTGTCGTCGCCAACTCTTCAGTCAGTAATACTTCCGACACGACTCCGACTAAATCTGGAGCCCCGAGTGGTAGCACTTCTGCTCCAAACCAAACGGCTTTATATAGCATTCGATGCATAGAATCGGCTAAAGATATGATTTGGTTGGGATATCGGAACTTGGTCTTTATTCTCAACTCTACTTCACTGAAAGTTGTTCACAGTTTTGCTGTACACCCGCGCAAAGAGACTCAGGTCAGGCAACTCACCGTTTTAGGTGATGGCGTTTGGGTTAGTCTCAGATTAGACTCAACCCTCAAACTATATTCAGCGCTTAAGCCTTACCAACACTTACAAGACGTGGATATCGAGCCCTACGTATCGAAAATGTTGAGTCCGAAAGCATTCAGTTTTATAAGAATCACTGCTTTGAAGGCCAGTAATAACCGTCTTTGGATTGGAACGGCTAATGGAGTCGTACTGAGTATTCCGTGCGGAGGCGTCAAAGACCCAAATGTTGGTCAGAATTCAACAGTTGTGACGTCGACTGCGAGCGGACGCCTATCGATGTCTACATTTGTTCCGATTTGTAACTTAAATGCGACTCAACTTTCATTTCACGGCCACAAAGACGCCGTCAAGTTCTTTGTCTGCACCAAAAATCTTATTCTGAGTGGAGGCGAGGGTTATATCGACTTCAGACTTAATGGAGACGACGACTCGAGCTCTCTATCGAAAGGCGACCGCTCCCACCTCATCGTTTGGGAACTCAGTCCTTAAAACACTGATATTTCTAACTTTTAATTGAATTCATTTTTAGAAAAATTTAGGTTTTATTCAAATATTATTTCAATTTTATTGATATTTATTTCGACTCAAAGACTGCAAAAAGTTTACCAAAAAAATCAAATAATTTATTGTTTTTGAATGAATTCGCGAATATATTAGTTATATATTAATTGAATGAATTTCTTCCAAATTGTTTTATTTATGAGTTTGTTTTCGAGAGTTTTTGATAATTACTCTCAAATTAATTAATTTTTTAATTAAACTTTTCGTTTGTTTTGTAAGAGATTTAAGAATTATTTGTAAGAAATTGTTTATATATATATCGAGACATTAAAGCAATGATACAATTATTGTATCGACTTTTTATTAAACACTTATTTTATAAACCGCTGTATATTTGACATAATATTAAGTATTTTTAATTTAATTAATGCTTTGCATATGAATTGAATATTTGTTTGAATAAAAATAAATTCCAATTAATTTATTTATTCAATTATTTCCAACAATTATCAGATGTCTAATAGAGAAGTTAAGATGACCATCATACTCTATTTTAACTGGATCACAAATGTCAACAAATTGATCAAGTGCATATTTTAAATTTAAAAACCATTCGAATTTAAAATCTATGATATCTAAGCGAAGAGATTTGTGGAGTAAATAATTGAACTGTACTTTCAATATATAAGTTATTGCTTACAGTTTAGTAATTATTGAATAATTGTTTGATCAACAAATCTATTCTCAATTATTAATGAATGCATTTATTTTTATAATTTTAGTATAATATGAAAATGAGAGACACGAGAATCACATTTCTTATTATTATCATTAATCAATATAATGATTAATGTTAAAACTAATCTATTACCTTGATCATTTCGATAGTGACTATCGGATAGTCAATCAAATATATTCTTATAAACATTAAATAAACATTAATAAAATGAAACTTTAAGAAATTTAGATATTACATTTTATAAAATAAATGGTGTGTGATCATAATCATTAATTATTCTTATATTACTTTAAATTATAAGTTTATAAACTATTAAATAGCTATTTATTTGAATAATTAGAAAAATCAAAATCTCAAACAAAAACATTAAATAGAAAAACATTTAAAAATGATTTATATTATTTAAATGTAATAATAAAAACCTTGAATGTTATTAAAATTGTATAAATGAATGAATCAATCAATCAAAGTCACTAACAATAGTTAAGAATAACATTTAAGAAAAGCTTTTCTTCAGATTATTCTTCACTTTCGGCTAAACTTTTTAGAGAAATAGTTGAATATTATCGACAAATTGATAACAGAATGCAATCAAATAATAGATTCAATTTTAGCTTAAATTTAAATCTATTGAAGAGAACTCCGGTCTCTAAAGAAAAGAATGAAGGCATTCAAATGTTTGAGGACTTCTACCATGGTAATCATTTAATGGTATCAAGAGATGGGGAAGAATACTTTGCGGGGATAATGCCGACAAGTCGTAAAATTGTGGTCTGGTTTTTGCATCTCTCCATTTGGATCAATATATTCAGATTTCAATTAATTTATTGGATTAAAGAGAAAAACATCAAAACCTTATTAGGAGATCCTCTCCTTTTGTTCGATAGGGGAGATTTGTTGGCTCTTATTATAAGTTTATTGTTCGCATTAATTGCTTCAATGGGTAACTCATTCTTTATAATATTCTTACATAATTTTATGTTTTACTTTAATTGATCAGGGCTATTTCTGCTGATAATGGAGTCAAAAATGAATTTTCACGCCATTTATATAACGGTTCACTTACTTTATCGCAAAAACTTAAAATTGCGCCCAAAATATGCGGAAAGGTTCTTGGAATTCACCAAATTCTATATCGGGTACTCAATACTCATAATCAAATTGGCGAGGATTGGGATCAACCTTTTTCACGCTATGGTTCTCCTTATTATTTATTTCAATCGCGTAAACATATGGACGGCTCTAATAGTATTTATGTGGTGGACCTATTCTTGTCTCACTATATCTGTGGTGGTGGCCATTCCGACCTCTTCCATATGTTTCGTTCAAATGCTTTCAATGTATATCAGATTCAGATTCAGACAAATATTTTCTGATTTCAACACAACTCAGTTATGGAGTCAGTTATTCAGTCATTATTAAAGTCTATTTAATTTGATTGTTATTTTGATTTTATAGGAATATCACAATTCGATATCTTTAAGGGTTTGGTCTCTCATACAGAGTGTTCAAAACTGACCATTGATTTGAATGAATGGTTGAGTGAACTAATTGTGATATATTACTACTTAGCGGTTCCAATCTTAGACTTTGTGATCATTTTGATGATTAGCGAGACTTTTATTTTGTTTCGAATTTTGATTTCATTCGTTTTATTTATGGTTGCAATCAATTTATTTATTCTTAATTATGCTTTAACTTCAATAGGAGTGGCGGCCCATAAATATTATCCACTTTTAAATTCATTAGTTGTAAGAAAACCTATGAGTTTAAGATTGAAAATCAAAGTTCAAAAACTGATTGAAAGACTCGCCGGTCCTTTGATTGGAATTTATTGTTTTAATTTTTTTCCGTTCAATAATTATGAGTTCTTTTTATTTATAATTAATGTAATTCTTCAGTTCATTCTTTTCGTTGCATTTTTGGGATAATAAGTATTGAATTCATCAAAAATACTCGACATTTGCATTATATGTATCCTTATTATAAAAATGTGGTCATCCCTTACAGTGTAAGGCTTACAATCAATAAACATTAAGACATTAATCGACAAAAAGCGATAATTTTATTTGTATTTACATTTTTAAATAAAAGTATTTTAAATATTTATTCTGAAAACTTGAATAAAATTTCCGAAAACAATAAATGTCATTACACTCTCTTCTGATTCTCTCTCTCTCTCTCTCTCTCTCTCTCTCTCTCTCTCTCTCTCTCCCCTCAAAAATGATTCAAAAGAATTAAATGTTTAAAAACTAATGAAGAATAAGATCACAGTCGGGTTCATTTCAGTTACAAATGGATTAACTTTGACTCTCGAATTTTGTCTCACCATTTGGTGGATGAGTGCCGGGATCTGAAACATAATCAGCAGCTCTGGAGTCTTGTATTTGTATAGTATTGGAGTCTTTCAAATAAGTGGGGTTTTCGAAGGACACGCCTCTCGTTTGAGTGCTTTTTGTTATGTAATGGAATTTATAGTAATAAATAATAGCTGTGATTCCCATTAGAGTTAAGACAACGCCTATAGTTATGCCTAAAATCACTTTCAAAAGTTTATTTCCTAATGAAGTCGAATGCGATTCTGTGTTCCTTAGATTAACCACAAGTGGATCAGTGAAAACACTCAGCCCGTAGTGATTACCAGATTTAACCACAAACTCATACATTTTATCCGAGTCTAGATTTGTGAGTTCGAAGTGAGGGCTTTCCGTTTGGTTTCTCATTAAATCGCGGGAACCGACGGGTCTAACAAATCAATATATTTTAGTAATGTTTGCACTGAATATCGATATTTACCTCCAGAATACGCGATACCATTGAACTAATTCAGGATTCTTGTGAGGGGGCGTCCATTCAATCTTAACACTATTCTCGTCAACAAACTGTTGGACGTGAACATTGATTGGAGGGCCCGGCAATAAAGCTCTTCCTTCTTGGAAGCAGGAAATGATTTCTCGAGCAGAGGATAGAATACAAAGGGAAGGAATTGTCACTTTGAGTCCAGCACACCATCTGAGACATCCATTGGGAACTTGTCGTCTGCGACAGCACTGTCTGTGATCGCTTCCATCTAAACAACAATTTGATGAATAAATGTTTGTCCTTTATTTCTAATTTAGAGTACAGACCGGCCGCACAGTTCATCAATTTATCCAATTCAGCAAAACATTTGGGACGACTGAGAGCCGCCTCGATATCAATATCGAGTTCGCATACATCTAAACACTCTGGACTAACCCCCTGTTCCACACAACAATCTTTGGAAAAAAAGTTGAAAAAGCTATTTGTTAAGTGTTTTAAGTCTTACGGCTTGCGTTTCGGGGCTCAACTTTTTCCTCGGTTACATCTAATGCTAGTGATATGACTGATTTACCATAATCATTTTCAGTGGTGCACCTAATGTTTGCAAATAAATGATTATTCAATTATTCAAAAATTAATCGTTAAAAGAGATTACATGTAATTTCCGTCGTCTGTCTTTGCAGTGGTTTTGATGAGTAAAGTGAAGATATAAGTCATCGCAAACTAAAACATCAAATAATCAAATATTACTTAAATATATATTTAGAGCTAAAAACAGGACTAACCTCCGAATGTGGAACTGTTATCATATTAATGTTGTCATTGGAGTGGAGCTGAACGATGTCAGTGTTTCGTTGTCTGTACCAAAAGACTCGGGGCTGAGGCTATGAATGCGTTCAAATATTTTTTTCAAACAATTGAAATGAATTGAGTTTAGTCTTACATTTGCGGCAACCATACAGAAAAGGCGAGCCGTTCCTCCGATAGGAGCTGAGCTAATTTCAGGCATTCCTACAGCAGTCGGTTTGACTGAAATCAAAATTTAATTAATGAATAGAATAAACAAAAACTAAAGGGACTGACATCTGACAAATACGTCGACCGAACTCTGTGCCGAATGAGCGTCTTTTCCCTCACCATTGATGGCAAAACATGAGATCGAAGAAAGGTTTCGGTTTACGTTTAATATAGTGAAGGCTAAGTGTCGCGACTCTTGCTTTGCGATCAGTTTTCCGTTTATAAACATCGAAGTAAAAGGAACGGGTGTTCCCATTGCAATGCACATCACTGTTATGTTAGAGCCCTCAACTATATGACCGGCCGGAATGATTAAAGGCATTTGGACGGCAGCGGGAATGGCCGGATCGGTCCAAACCAGAATAATTTCTGATGAAGTGCTCGTTTCATTCTTCTCTGAAATGGCCTGGATGGCGAGGGCGTACTCAGTGTTGTAGGTCAAGTTAGTTAAGTACATCGTTGTATAGGGGGTCAAAACACTAAACCAACTGTCCTTCGATGGACTTGAGTTGACTGCCGTCCCATTAATTGCTTTGTAGTACACAATGTAGGAGACGGTAGAATCAGTCGGAACGTAAAGAGGAGGCAACCACTTCAATGTTATCGTATCCACAGTTTGGTGAATGAGGTCCAGAGAATGTGGAGGACCTAATCTCGAGTGAATAATTGTCTTCTGTTCGCTCTCGTCCTCAGCCATTGTTTTGACCAATAATATGAGAGAGGGAAGGGATACTCCATACACGTTATGAGCCGTTACGTAAAGACTGTAATGAGTGTTGGGCTCAAGTTTTTCGATTATGGCTTTGGTTTGAGAGGAGTTTTGACTATTTGTGTGCTCCAAAGGATGCAAAGGAATCGAGTGATCCGTTTTTGCGTATCGCACCTGATATGAGATGTGTGAGGCGTCCAAATCTTCTAAGGCTGGCTTCCACTGTAAGTGTACACTACTTTTGCTAATAAAATTAGCATGCAACCCTATTGGCATTCCCGGTAAAAGTCCGGACCCCTCTTCCATGCACTGAATAATTTTACCGAAATCAGAGGCACAACGAGTGGCCACAACGAATGAGGACGAGTCCATAAGACCGGAGCACACATTAAGACACTGCTCAGAAACGTCGCGTCTTCTACAACAGGGCACATGATTTCTTCCACCCGTTCCACATCTAATTAGTGTAGATAATGAGTCAACACAAGTCGATGAGAGATTAAAAACGTCGGCCACTTTCACTTTGTAAGAGCACAGGGGTAAACACTTTTTAGAGAGACCCGCCCGAACACAACACGCCGTTTCATTATAACCAGTATTCATGTCTTCCATTTCTATCTCTTCGGGCGTTGCTATCCTTGGAGTGGAAAATATAACCCTAACTGAGCCCTGACTCACGCCGTAGTTATTGACGGCAGCAACGAATGCTTCGTAACGATAGCCGGGCTTCAAATTGTCGATTAAATGTGGAGATCGAGGGCTCACTTCTATCTGATAAACATTTGGCGAATCGGATGAGGTTTCTCTCCAATGAACATAATATTTGACTACAGTGTGGGCCAACTTCTTTGGGGGTTTCCACTTTAGAATTGCCCAATTGTGGTGTACATTACTGACCCTGAAATCTAGGGGTTCACTCGAAAGCACTTTATGGTGGGATAGAATACAATTGGTGTATGTCTTCAAAAAGTAAATAAAATCAATAAAATTGCAAACATTTGTGTAATAATAATAATACGAACCGACATGTGATCCAAACATACGAAATGACGGAAGTCTTAAATATCAAATTCAATTAAATTAAATAATTGATACAAATTTTATTTGATTACCAATTCTTTTGACATTTCCTTTACAAAGTGATAGACAGACGGGGGAAACCCCTCTCTGTTCACAACAACCCGAATGATCAGTATATTGATCGTCAGTCTCTAATGCCATACATTTAAAGGTGACGTTAGCCCTAAAACAAAACAATTGCTGTCAATAATCACAAACTGTAAGGATATAAGGATTTGATACCAGGGCGCGCATATCATTAGATCGGAGAGACTGGCCATATCTGCTTTGGTGGGATCGCATAATGTATTTAAACACCGATCCAACACAACTCCATTGTCTGCACAACATTTTTTGATATCCGGGAGCTTTGGTTCACTCTTGGAAGAGGTGGGTATTTTTTGAGAATCCGGTTCTGGTGTTAGAGTGAGGGCCCGCATAGTATCTGTGGGAAGACTACTACCAAGTTTGTTGACGGCTGTCATTTGAATTTCATACATTGTGAAGGGTTTCAAGTCTTTGATCGTATATTCACTTAAAGTAGAGTTCACTGAAATAGTCTTCTGGAGACCATTGGGCGCCGAACGGGTGTTATCTTTAATACTGAGATTATTGATCTTTTTGTTGTCCTGAATGTCATCAAAAGTATGTAATTCTGTGATATTTATTTGATAGGAATCTATTTGTGCGTTATTTGTATTCTCAGGTTTAAGCCATTTGATGGTGAGTTCAGTCGAAGAGATCGGTTCGATTGTCACGTCTTCCAACTGCGGAGGAAGTGTTTCAATGCCTTCCGCAATACAGGCCAACATCGGTGCAGCGAAGTCCATACAAGTCATGTGATCCGTGACTGTACTCAAAGTGAAATTTCCGACACAAACCGAGAGACAAGGATTGGGAATACTCTGTCGTTGACAACACTTGAGGTTATTTCGGCCGCCGTTCAGACACTTTGTAATACTCGGCAAATGTTGAAGACATGTATGGATTGTTGTCGAAGAGATTTGATTGTTGACTAAACCACTCATATGACAAAGAGAATGGCACAGTTCGGGCACATCTTCGTTGATACAACACTCGGTGTAATTATGATTGACATCAGACAGAATGGCATCAGTTTTGGAATCAGATTCAGAATCGATTACATCTAAAAGTCTGGCCATTTGTTGCTTAGGATTTGAATTCGTTTCGCAGACATATATCCCGGAATCGAAAGCTTTTGTTTTACTTATTTTTAAGACCCAAACGTTGTGTTCTGGAGTTTAACACAAATATTAATGCAATTAAAAGTTAATAAATAATTAGAAATACCTGGGTGATGCAGGATTGAAAAGCGGTCATCGCTTGTTATTATAACATTACCGGCAGATATGATCTCACTTTTGTCTGAGTTTTTGTCAGGACTCACGTATTTGAATAAAATGGTGAAATTTTCAAGATTTTCTACTTTGCAGTCGATGTACGCCTCTTCCCCCACAAACACAGTGATAGCCTCCTGTGAGGTCTCATTCAGATTCGGAACACCTTTTAGATTAATTTATATAAGATTAGTATAGATTAGTCTCAAACTATACTTCATATCATTATTTCCTCATTATTTAATATGAATGCAACAAGGTAAAATTGATTTCTAGACAATCTTATTTGTTTGTGTCAACAATGTCCTAGATTATAGATGTCGATAAAAAGTCATTTTCCATAATGTCTTTATTTTTGAATATTGTTTTCTCAAATTACAGGCAATCTGTGTCTGAGTTAATGATTTGAAAGGTCAGACATGAATCGGAATAATTGCTTCAAATATTCCATTAATTTTATTGCTTTGACTTTTGATAATTTGTTTCAAACAAATAATAATTATCTGAAAAAATTTATTTTAAAATAATTCTAATAATTAAATGACTTTTGATTTAAACATTTTGTAAGCGATTATTTGCTTTCAATTCATTTAATTGCATTCAACTATTAATTATCAAATAATTGAAACGAGAAAATATTTATATCAAGTTTTGTTCTTGCTAAAATAAGTAAAACATACTTGTATAATTATTTGTCTAAAATTTGTAATTCTTGTGCAAAAGTCAGAGCTATTTTGTAATATCTAATGATTTATTTGGAAAAGGAGTACTTCCAAAAGGAGGAGAGTTTGATTTGAGGCAAAAATTAAGCGATAATTGGAGCGTAAAATAATCACTCAAATTATTGAATGAAAAGTTTTCTTCAATTATCGATAGTTTATCTCAAAGTGTGGCAAACGTTTGACTGACAGCTCGAGAAAGCGTACGAAAAGGCGAATACTTTGACCCGAATATCGAATGGCATTAAAAGCAAAAACAATTGAAAGCAATTCAATGTCACATACCTTTCACTCTTTCCAAAAATGTAAGCAAAAGGACTGTTAGACTTAGACAAACATTTGGCGCTAACATTGTGTCAGTGCTTCTTATGTTGACTTTTGGTTGATATCACTTTCACTTTCAATAAATTGAAAAAATTGCACAAAAGAATTATGAAGAAAATGTTGTGCCCTTGAGTTGAGTCCTCTTCCAATTAGTTGAGAAGTATCTGAAACAAAGAGATGATGTCAAGAGTCAGACCTTGAGTTCATAAATCTATTGAATAAAAAACTTTTTTCTAATCAATACTTTTCTTAATTACAAACTTTTTGAAAATTCTAACAAATAATCAAATTATTGGCCAATTTTTCAATGTTTTCAATTTGAAGAGAAGAATATGGTTTGAGAACACAAAACTTGAGTGAAGAATATTTATTCTGTGCCACAGATATAACAAATATTCTTCTTTTAAGCGATTGTAAGTAAACCGTAGACTAACCGCCAATTCATTCAAAAGTTAATTAATGGTAATAATACTGATTAGTATTTAATGATAATGAGATGACATCTAATTATTTATTATTTGAACCACAAAATTATTTAAGGCTTTGTTGACAGCACTGGTTATTATATGGCAGTTATTA
>JAQGCQ010000289.1:0-16440 GCA_034699945.1 Chamobates pusillus
AGTTTTTGTTTATTCGTTGAATATTTTGTATTTTAATGACTAAAAGTTTGTAATATATTTGATATTTCAGGTGAGAGACTATCTTCGAGTCAAACTCCGAAAGAAAATGAGGCCAACAGAAAGGAAAGGGCTAAATGTCTGACGGATGCAGTTCTTGTGGACGGCGATGACGCCAATTGTGGCTCTTAGTTGTCTTTGATTTTTGTTTAGTCACTTATTTAGAGATTTGTTTATAGAAACGGTTTGTTTGCTAACCGTTTGGCCATACATTTGAATAGTGAATGGCTGGACATCTGAAGGAATGGCTTCGATTTGAGATAACTGACCACAACTTACTGCTGAAAATAGAGTTACGATTTATATCTTTTCGTTGGTTTTCGGATTATAACTATAATTAGTTTTGCACTCAATTTATTTGAATTCGTTTTTCTATCTTTCGTTTAATTTTCGATCAAAAAGTGTTTACAAAAAAATATTAATTAAATTCTATTTAATTTCGTTTTTAATAATGAATTTAATGGAAGGAAACTATCGATAATCGAATGAAAAGTCGAAAAAGGCCTCAAAATAGTTATTTAAATAGATTTTTAAATATTGTAATCATTGAATATAATTAATAATAATAATTATTAATCAATAAATTGTAAATTAAAGCGAAGGCATAAACGCACTGATAATTACATTAATACTAACGAAGAGTAATAACATTTTATGTATTATTGGTGTAAATCAAGACTATTATTGACTTTTATTGTAATTTATTTCAAATCGAATACAATTTTATTGTAAAATCATTTTTAATGAATTTTGATTTTTTATTAAATCCCAAAACAAACTTATATTCTGTTTATGCCTTAAATCTATTTAATTCACTTCCAGTTAATTCAATTGATTGTTATCTCAAGATTTGAAAGCAACTCAACACAACTCAACCTTAAAAAAGGTCAGCTCATTTCAATTGTTAAGATGTGCAAGAGCAAAATTATTCTAATGGTAAAAGTATTGGCAAAGTTTTTCATATTCTTTCTAAAACATCAAAATATAGATTTGGTCGCATTTACCGGTTATTTGGTCGACAAAAGCGGTCTTTAATTGTAATTGTATTGGAAAAGTAATGAACTTGGTCATTATTCTTATTCTATAAGTTTGCAAAAGTTGTATTCAAAGAATTCTTGTATTCCTTTCGAGGATAAGTCAAGAACTGAGTTAAGAATTTGTGTTAATTTGTGTTTTGTATGATTTGTGTGACAATTGTGTAATGATTTGATTGAGAGCTTCAATTGAGAGCCTATTTAGTGAATGGATTGAGTGGTGTAGCGATTGGTGTAGTGTTTGTATTGAGTGGTGCAGTCTTTTTGGTGGTACAGAAGCTGTCAGCCCTGTGTTGATCCCTAGCGGGAGACAAAAGAATTAGAATCACAGTTGTGGTGAGCAGTAGTCGTGTGCTGAGTGTGTGTGGACTCAAATATGGACTCTCTATGAATTGGCTGTTGTGCTGACTCTCACCAACACTTTTTAGAATTACAATCAAATTGTTTTCAATTAATATCTTGGTTCATATCAATGATTGTGCGGAAGACCAACACATGTTTTAGTTGATTAGAGTCCAAGTGATCAATGAGTGAAATGGCGGCCAACATGTATAGAGTCGGAGGTGAGTCTTAAGACAAGTCAATAATTAACCAAAACTATAACAAAACGTATACTTTTTATACTCAAAAAATGCATTAATTGTTGATAGCATTGAGTGCTTAGCGTTCACTGCGTTCGCCGGTTCACTGCCTAAACCTAAACCCCTGCCATAGAGAACAGCATAAGCTCTCCTCTCCCAACACTTATACCGCTCTCGTGTCCTCTTAAACCGGTCGGTGGCACCGGTATCCACTTTTTTAACTTCAACATCAATACAATTAAAACATTTTTAGCGCAATTTTATAGTCATTTGAATTATGTCTTGAATTTGGCAATAGATGACAATAGATTCTGTGAAATGACCATACTCATCTATACTCATTTATTATCATCTTTACTGATTAATGAGTTATACGTTTGCATTGATTGTATGAAAGGCTTGCATTGATTGTTAATAAAGTTAATGGATTATTGTCTGAACCGGTGATACGACTGATGCCATTGAGTTAGCGCTCAAACAGATAGAGAGACAGCTCTCCATTGATTGGCATTACTTGACATCAAATATTGCTATCATTTTATAATTAATTTTGATTTGTTTTGAAACTTAGTATTGAATTAAAATTGATTTGATTACAGATTATGTATATTTCGAGACATCTTCGACGACACCGTATCAGATAAGAAGAATAGAAGAATTAATTAAAGTGAGTCAATGAACTCTATCCTAATTTGTTGCTCAAAGACAGCCATAGCTATGGATCGGCACATAATGAACACTCTCTGAGCTCTTCTTTTTTAATCAGAATACTAGTAGTCAGTCAGTGATAGTCGGCTTTCACTCAATTCTTAACCTAAACCTTGACTTTCATTAATCGAAATCTTGTGTTCAGAAAAAGCATAACTTTTGCAGAGATTCAGCGGTTGAGTGCTTTGGAAGCACTTCTTTGAGCCGTTGTATGAGATGTGCATTCATTGCATTTATTTTAATTTAAGAATCGATTATTTCTATTATTCCTCTCCTTCTCAGCGATGACTCGATTCTGAGCTCAACAAAAGCTAATCTATTGAATGACTTTTTGCTAACTTTTGTTTTGTGTGGACCCCAAACAGACCCCTAACGGCAACGTCGAGGCAAAAGTCATGTGTTTTTTCAGACGCCGGGATATATCGGGATCACTGATAGTGTTGGCGGACAAACATCAAAGTAATTGTTTATTTATTTCGGGTTAACTCTTAAGCTATAAATATATGAATAATTTTGAGGACTGGCATCAAATGGTGGCGCAGCATATCTGAGCCTACCTTAGCGTATGCACAGCCTATCTATTAGTAGTGGTCTTTAATGAGCGAACAAACAATATGTGCGTTGAGTTTAAAATAATCTAAGATTCGATGAGAGGCTGACGTCGGTATCGAACGTGTGGTTTGTGCTGTACTTCAGTATAGGATATGATATGTTGTGTGCATTCACTGCCATTCAGTGCATTGATGTGGTGTTAGTGTGAGCTGTGCTCATAAATTTGTCTCAGAGAGAGAACTGTCAACTAATTCTGGTCAAAGTATACTCTTTCTTCCTGCCCTTTATATATGAATCAACTGCTGCTCGAGGGAACGGAGCCCTCGGGGGGGAAGGAGTGTATCTCTTAATAAATTACACACACTTTCCAATGCTTTTTATGCGCTCTCTTTCTTTACTATTGTTTTTTAACTCTTGACTTAATCTCTTGTAAAACACTTTTTTAAACCGATTTAAGCCAAAAGTTTTTGATTTGAGAGCAAAAGTCTCTTCAATTGTCGGTCAAAATGTCTTCGATTCGTCACTCGATTATAATTATTGCTTTCGCTATAACTATAAGACTATATAAGAGTAGTATATATATGTCTAACAACTATAGTCCGACCGACTCAATAAAGTTCATTAGTTTTGCCTGGAAGTGCTTCTACCCCTCCCTACCAGTTCTCTAATTTTTGAAGGTGTTTGTTAACTGAGCAGAGCATCACTCTATCAGTCCTATAGGCGCTCACAATCGCGTCACTAATTGTCTCGACTTCTGCACAACTTTTGCATAACCTTATCGTCTATTCATTGATCAAAATATGTTTTCAGTTTTTTTTTCCAGTGCACTACCAATACTACCAGTGCTTTACTTTTGTCGCATAGGCTTTTAGGCATTCAAATCTTAGGACAGCCCCCAATTCATCGTCACTTTAATTATCTGCTCATCAAATGCAATGTCCGACAGTCAGAGTCACAAACAAAAGTTAATCAATACATAAGACTATAGAAATCTGATCCCTATTTAAAAGCTCGGATTCAATGGTTAATCCATTTATGTTATAAAAAGTGAATATTTTTTACATAAACTTCTAATAAATTATGTATTCGTGATATGAATTTTCTCTCAAAAAAAACTTATTTTAATAAAAAATTCTCTCTTTTGAGGCATATATTCAATGAATAGAAGAAATAGGGATTCAAATCACAAATAATAGTCTCTCATAAAGTCCTCCAAATTAAGAGAATATTTATTGATCTTAAGACCAGACAATCGATTGAATCTTTTCTTCCATTGTTTTATTGACTTAAAATTAGAGCCAAAGAAAGCAGTTTTGCTATAAATGTCTCATTGAATGGCATTTTTCTCCACTTTTGAAATTGACTCAAAATTTACATATTGTTTGTCGTTTCGCTCTTCTCTCACAACTATTCCATAAATTATTCAAATAACGCATTACATGAATATTAGCCATAATTTAGACCTAAAAATTCAATTATAGGGAATAAATGCATTAAAAGTATTAGGAATATAATCGGTTATATATTTAGGGAAAAATGGGATAATTATTGAAACAATTTTTGAATTATTGATTATTAATGAAAAACTTGATGGATGCAAATGTCAGGTGCCTTAGAAGAAGAACAGGAACGCGAAGCCGAACAGTTATCAGAGAAAAACAAACATCAGCTCAAATTGCGAGAGCTGTTCCTTTCGCGTCAGGTCGAGACCCTACCGGCCACTCATATTCGGGGCAAATGTAGTGTTACTTTACTCAACGAAACGGAATCGTTGGCCTCTTATATGAATAAAGAGGACGCCTTCTTCTATACATTGGTTTACGATCCGCAACAGAAAACCCTTTTAGCCGATAAGGGAGAAATCAGAGTCGGACAGAGATATCAGGCAGAAGTGCCGCACAATCCTCTCACTCCCGAGGAATCTGATGGAAGAAATGTATCAGAACTCGAGACCTTAGTCTATAATCCTGAGCACGGCTTAAATGACAAACAGATCGATCAATACCTTATAATTGCCCGTTCAGTTGGGACGTTCGCCCGAGCGTTGGACTGTTCAAGTTCAATTAAGCAACCCAGTCTCCATATGAGCGCTGCCGCCGCCTCACGAGATATCACTCTTTTGCACGCAATGCAAGCACTTCATCAAAACGACTACGATATTGGAAAAGCAGTTTGCAGTCTAGTCCCGCCCAATGGTCCTGTTCTTTGTCGCGATGAAATGGAAGAGTGGTCCGCATCTGAAGCAAACCTTTTTGAAGAAGCGCTCGAAAAATACGGAAAAGATTTCAATGACATCCGTCAGGACTTTGTAAGCGATTTACTTATCATTTATTTGTTATCTTTTATATTAACTATTATTCAATGAATCGATAGCTTCCGTGGAAAACACTTAAGAATTTAGTCGAATATTATTATATGTGGAAAACTACCGATAGATATGTTCAACAAAAACGGGTCAAAGCAGTAGAAGCCGAGAGTAAACTCAAACAGGTTTACATTCCTAACTAGTAAGTGATTACTACAAACATTGCCCTATTATGCTAACCATAATAATAATGTATCTAGCAACAACAACAAACAACCCAATGCTATTAACGGAGGAATGAATTTGTCAAATGATGCCAATGGAGCGAATGGTCGTCCCTGTGAGAGCTGTAGCAGTAAGTGTCTCATTGACTCACTTTTGCCATCAAATACTAATTTATGTGAACTACAGAACAAACATCATCTCAATGGTACGCTTATGGGCCGTCACACCTCCAGTGCCGTCTCTGTCAAAGCTGTTGGACTTATTGGAAGAAATTCGGAGGACTTAAGTATTCGTCGCGAATCGGTATTTATTTTTATTGAGTGTTTATAAACATTTTCTGACAATTGTTTTATTGATAAGATATCGACAAAATCAACGCAAACGCCAACAGAGCGCCCACTGATTCTCAGAACCCTCATTATCCCTGCCGTGAATGCAATAAAGTATTTAATAGACAAGGTTTGTCTTAGTCTTCATTTAGATGATCGAATCCACTTTAATCGACCATTTTTTTGTGCAGAGCGTTTAGCATCTCATATGGCGTCCCATCGGCCCCATCGCTGCACAATCACTAATTGCGGAAAAGAGTTCAAATTCAAAGCACACTTAGCCCGACACTGCGCAACAGCTCACGGCCTGGCCATGAGGTCAGGGAGTCCTCGACCTATAATGAAGACGAGAGCAGCGTTTTATTTGTGCGCAACTCTGGCCGCACGAGTGGCGCGTCGTCTTTGCTCAAAGGTTTTGAAACCACGACACGCGACTCGTAATCCTTTTCTACCGATTAATATCAATGCAATTCGTTTGGAGTGTAAGTTAATATCAAATCCGTTGACTTTCTATCGATTCTCATTTCAAACCATTTGACTGAACTTCAGGTCAGACAAAGTTCGCGACAGGCATTCCTCCGATGCCGAAGACCAGACCCATTGAAAGGGGAAAAGTTGTCACCATTTCTCACAGACTCGGAACACCAGAAATGCCGTGTCCTGAATGGCTCAAACGAACACCTAAGGATCAATTACCACAACCAGAAAGGCTGGCTTTCCCTCCGCCCCCGAGAGGAGAAGGTATTCAAATCAGAAATCAATTGAGAAAACAATTTTAATGAATTTTTAATAAACAGATGGACAGCTTTTATTGCCGCGTATTGTGGCCCCACCCCCGACTGCACCCACTGAAGAGACTGCCACTGTGGTTAAGAGTCAGTGGGGTATTAACAATGTCTCACCAATTATGCTGAACAGGAAACGAACGTTCGAACAAAACGGTTCGTCCCTTTCATTGCTTTTAAAATAATTATTAGAAATTATTTGAATTATTTTTTAACAAAAAAAACATTTGATATATGGATAGGATCTCCGGTTCCCCTAAAGAGACGACAATTAGCGCCGCCCAGTATTCTCGGCAAAGCAGTGCCTGATTTTTATGGAATGACAAATAGAAATACAATCCATTCAATAACTCCATTGAATGGAAGAGCAAAAGTGGCGACCATTACCAGAGTTGGTGGACGTAAGCAAATGATAAGTTGGGTCGACGCTCCCGACGACGTCTACTTCGTTGCCAACGACTCGACCCGGTATTGATTTTAACTTTAATTCAATTACTTTTGAATGCGTTTTATATTTTAAATTCGGTTTAATTGTTAGACGACTTCGACGACAACTAATGGCGGGAGAATTGAGACGCGCGGCTCGGAGGCCGTGGAGGCGGTGCGGTAAAGCCTTAAACATAAACATCCCGACTGCCAACAACGTGACTAATGTCACGAATAGTAACTCTAACTCGAACTCAATGAACATTTCAAATAACGTCCAACTCTTCCCGACTCCAGTCAGTATTGCGTGAATATTAGCAAAGCATAGGTCAACCAATGGGACGAACTCCACCTCCGCTCTCATACTTATGTTGAAACTGTCCCTCAAATTCATTTAATTTGTACTTAATTTGTGACATCTTTTCAGACATTTGTTATTCAAAAGTGAACTCATATTTGAATAGCAATTGAAATGTTCGTCAAATAAAACGATTTGTGTTTTTAAGTCCGCCTTCTATTAAGTGATATATTCTCAGCACTAACTCATCCAAAAAGCAAACTTCTGGACAACATTTGAGACAATTGTTGTTAAAAGTGTTATAATTGCTATTCATATGACTGACTGACCGGCTCTTAGACACCAAATTATTTATCATTAAATATATTCATTTCCATTAATTACCACTAATTCTCTTTTTTCACGTTTTGAAAACATTTCATTCATTTCTCATATATTGTGATCATAAGAAACAAAGTTTTTCTAAAAAAAAAGATTATTAAAAAATACGAACAGTTTTTTGATTGAATTACTTCTCTTCTCGAGAGTGAGACCACAGGACTCGAGTGATGTTATAATTCTTTTATTTTATAATAATATCCAAAATTAATTAATTTTTAATATATCTGTAAATTAATTGATAAGACATTTGACAAAAACAAATATTTGAGACAAATGTGTAGATAATGAACGAAATGTCTTAAAAGAGAGAAATGCTATTCTTTTTGTATGAATACACCCAATGTTTTTTTGACAAACAAACCAAGAATTCAAATGATTTGGCAATGTTTTTGATTGGGTTTCTGTTGTGTCGGTGCTATGCATAGGTGACAATCGGAACCATTGCCAGAGATTAACCGCAAATCGCTTACCATTTGTACGATTAGATCATAAATTATATACAATTTATTTATAATATCCGTTGCTTTGGGTCTACAAATGAAAACAAAAAAATCTTTTTTTACTATTAATTATACCTAAAAAGTAATTAAAAGACAAATTTTAATAGTTTTTAGTTAATAATAATTGAATGAAATTATCTTTTTTTCAATTCCACGAATCATTGATTGTGTAAATAAATTTCTCAGCAAAACAACAACAAAATGATGAAAAATAATCAAATCAAAGATGAATTTAATAGATATTTTTAAAACAAATCAATTCAAATCTCAAGTTTGTCTTCTGTACACACATTCTGTTCTTTGATTTACCACTTATTGAATATTTATTTTTATTGTCATTTATTGAATGCATTCGAAAGAATACGAAAAAATTAAGAGACAAATGATTTAATAAAATTTAAAGGGAGTTAAATGTTTGAAATCTATTTTTCTCGCATTTTATTCAATACTTTTTGATTCTTTATTAAAAGCAATCGTTTTTCTGATCTGTTCTTCGGTCGAGTATTGGCTTTGGGTTGGAGTCAAGAGTCGATATTTTGGATATTTATTTGCTTTCATCTCAATTGAAGTCAATTATATTTTAGTGTATTTTATGATAACTTATCTCAAGCTTTGAAGCACTTGAAGAACAAATTACTCGATTTTCTTTGAATGCGATTCTTCTTCGGACTCATATTTCATCAGAAATCTAAGAAATGAAGTTTTTTGCTTTCGTTTTAATTGTTTTGTCTTTTGGTTTGTGTCGAAGTATTTCAAAAGAAGAGTTGTTTCCGTACGGACTCACCGATCAGAGACTCAATTCGGAGAGCGATGACGTCTCGTCACCAGAAATACAGTTAACGGTTCCGATAGTCTTCTTCGAGACTATATATAAGTCGATTTTCGTGAGTCACTAATCCGTGGTTTTAAATCACACTTTAATCGATTGTATCACCGATTAGGTCAACGACAATGGAATTATATCCTTCTTGACTGAGGTTTGTCTAAATTATTCTAAAATAACTTATTTGATGAGAGTTTAGAGACAAATAAGGTTTGAATGAGTCGTTTGTTTCTAATATTATTAATAAAAAGTTTCAAAAATTAGAGAAAGTTATAATGTATTGAATAAAAGGTTCCGTCGTTTTTCAACTCTCAATTTCCACTCTCGTATCCAATCATTGCTCCGATGTATTCGGATGTCGATATCAGGAGAAGTGGTTCCGTTTTTTATAGGTTTGCTTTGAAAAATTTTAATCGATTTAAGTTTAAAATATTGGGACCAATGATAGAGAGACAACAGCTCAGGAGTTACTGGACAGAGCCAATCAAGAAATAATCAGACACTTCTCTGGTGCCACACAATTCAGGACTCAAACATTATTCATCAGCACCTGGTCTGAAGTGGGCAGATATGATCAGAAAACATCTCCGGTTAGTTAATCAAAGGTATGTTTGGACTCAATTAATAGTTTGTGTGAACAGACAAATACAGCACAAGTAGTGATCGCAACCAACGGAACAGAAAGTTATGCCTTCTTTTTATATCCTGAGAACGGTATTCAATGGATTCAGGGGGAGGGCAAAATCAGTAATCTACCCGATGCCAGGACTCAGGCAGGGTTTATGTCAGGCGATGGTCGCTATAACACACTCCAAGGCTCAGGAACTGAACAAATTCGCAATTTTGACAGGTATGGTATGGTGTGGTGTGTGCTGTTCCCACCAATAACTCATTTATTGGACAGAATGTCAAATGTGAATCGGGGCGGACTCTGGATTTTTAAGATCGGAAATCTGAGATCAGGTAATATTATTGAACCCGATATCGATGGCGACCGGAGTCTCATCCAACAGGGACCGGACACTTGTTCTACAGCACGACTACCCTGTCCACCCACTGCCAAATGCATGGATTATAGCGAAGGCTTTTGCTGTTCGTGTTCTGACGGCTATTTTGGAAATGGAAGGGAATGTCTTATGAATAGTAAGTCTAAAAGTTGTCAAATTCAAGGCCTTTAATATAAGCCTTTGATTGAAATGTCAAATAAATGAACCACCTTGAGCCTTTATCTCAAGTTCATTGTCATCGATTCTCACAACAATTAATGCAAATATTGAGCTGAAAGTCGATATTCCCTCAAATTTAATGATTATTTATATTACATTTCTTTTGCTTTCCATTCGTCTGATAATTGAATTTTGAATAAATTTCCTAAAATTATAATATATTACGAAATAATTGACTCAAAAGACTAATGAAACCATTAATAAGACTCGAATTAATTGTTGTTCAGCGATAAGATAAGAGAGGCTTCACTTGATTTTTAGTAAACATTTATTCTTTTGATGTTTTAAGAAAGAATCAAAAGTCTATATTCGAGACAATTGACACAATAGTGAAGAGTCTATTGAGACTCAAACCGGACAAAAGTGATTCCGATTAACAAATATATTAATTTGAAGTCTTATCTAATCTTATTCTGAAATACTTGAGACGAATTCCAAACTAAGTTTGAGATAACTTTTTTCAGATCAACCGCTCAGAATGACCGGAAAAGTTAGCGCTAATATCAATAATGTTAATATCGATGGCGCGGATCTGCACACATATGTGGCTACAGATGAGGGCCGATCCTATACAGGTCTCAATCAAACAACTATTAAATAGTTGACAGAAAATAACAAAAAAATGACACATTTGTAGCGATCAGTCGAATTCCGGCCACAATTGGCTTTGATTTGCAAACACTCTATACTTTAGGATCAGTGGTGGGGTGGCTCTTCGCTTCAACCAAATCGGGTGCTCCCAATGGATTTATGTTAACCGGTATTCTCTAGTTTTCTTCTCACAAACTTTTCAAATTAATGCTGACCTCTTTTAAAGGGGGAATATTTAATCGGACGGCAAGAGTGGAATTCCCACAAACTGGACATCAAGTAGATATAAGGGAGACATTCCTTGGACCGGATGTTTTCAATTTTCTTAGAGTTAATGTTGAAATTAGAGGTTCTTTACCAGAAGTTCCTCTTCAGACCAAAATAGAAGTGGAAGACTATAATCAAACCTTTACTCGAATCAGAGGGGGTGTCATTCGTTCCCATTTTACAAATCATTTCAGATTCGGTGAAAACTCATTGAATATTCCGATAATTATCGACCAAACGATTGAATTCAATGAATGCCAATTCAAAAGTTTGGACGAAAGACAATCAAATCTTCAGTTGACTGTCGCCAGAAATTACATTATTTATGACAATAAAGAAGAGATTATTAGATACGCCTCAACGAGTAGGACAGCTCACTATACCCTATCCGGTCAGTCATTCAATCAATTTTCAAACTTTGTTTATAATTTGGATAAACAGTGGACGACCCCTGTAGGGCCGGTAGAGCTCAGTGCGGACAACATAGCAGTTGTGTTGTGGAGGGACTGAACTTCAAATGTGTGTGCGATCGAGGATTTGAGACCGACTACAGAGAAGAAGCGGTCGAAGCACAGAATGCACTCAATGCACCCAAATGTGTCGGTCAGTACCCTTTCCATTCCAAAGGAATTAGTATACCTAAAAGTTGAAGATACTTTTGTTGCTTGATAACAAAACTATTATTTATGACTTAAATTCAAATTTGGATATTTGTTGAATAATCTATAATTGATAATAGTATCATGCTCAATCTTTTAAATTTGAATCAAATTGGTTAGACATAAACGAATGCACGACTGCCCGATCCAATTGCGATCCGTTCTCAACTTGCATTAATCTACCTGGCTCTTATACCTGTCAATGTAATGCAGGCTATTCTGGGAATGGATATCAGTGTCGAAGTATTTATTGATTTTTGTCGTCATTTTCTTAAATCGAATCTATTTTAGAGGAACTTCACTGCGAAGACATGAGATGTGACCCAAACGCAGAATGTATTCATTTGGAGAGAAGAAAGCCTGAGTGCAGGTGCACAGGTGTGTCACTCATCTCTCTTCAATTGATTATAAGTATATTCTGTCCACTATAGCCGGCTTCGCAGGAGATGGACGGGTCTGTACTCGAGACACATCTTCTTCCCGATGGGATCAAAACACAAATTCAAATTCAAACTCGAACTCAGAATCAGAGGATTGTCGTACATATAATTTATGTGACATAAACGCCGAGTGTAAGGCCAACCCTATCACTCAAAGACATCAGTGTTTCTGCAGACCTGGATATAGAGGAGATGGCATTGTCTGCATTGAAGAGTCCGAGTCCTGTGAACTTTTGGACAATTGTGGCTCAAATGCTGAGTGCATTTCAGACGCGGAAAGCAATAATGCCTTCTATTGTGCGTGCAATCAAGGGTTAGATCCGTGCAGTCATCCCATTATTTTCCATCATTTAAAACGATTTGTTTTAGATATGTTGGAGATGGCTATACCTGTTTTGCACAACTCAATGGCCAGAGCTGTAACCAAGTGAACAATTGTCACTCAAGTGCCATGTGCATTTTTGAACCTTCGACTACTCAGTACCGGTGCCGCTGTAATGAAGGTTTTGTTGGGGACGGCTATCAGTGCAGAGCAAGTGCTGGTGAAGTCAGTTGTGACCAACAATCGGATGTTTGTTCGCCGAACGCCGACTGTATTATCGATCTTTTGGGGCAAAAAAATGTTTGTCAGTGCCGTCAAGGGTTCAAAGGAGACGGAGTTGTCTGCTATGCAACAGGTTTTTCACTCAATTTAAACTCAATATATTTTATTCCAAATCCTTTTTAATCGTTTATAAGATGAATGTAACGGACAGTTAGACTCTTGTAATCGAAACGCTCGTTGTCTTCACAACAGTGCTCTTAACAAATATGAGTGCCGTTGCAATGAAGGTATTCCTATTCTTTAACTCATATTTTATTTAATAATTCGATACAAATTAAGGCTATTCTGGAGACGGCAAACAATGTATGGCAAACTCAGATGCCACCTGTGACATCTTCAATAATTGTCACATCAATGCTACCTGTGCTTTCGATTTGAATGTTCAAAAGTATACCTGTCAATGCAATAATGGTCAGTAATGTCTTGTTTTTATCATTCATTTCTTAAATATAATAAATTCGATAATTTTTGTCAATTTTGAAAACAAGGCTTTAGAGGAGACGGAAAGGTTTGCAAACAAAACATACTCTCCTGTAATATAGTTAACAATTGCGACATAAGAGCCGAATGCAAATACAATTTTGACGCTCAGGGCTATCGCTGTCAGTGTCACGAAGGTATTCAAAAATTTGCTTTCATTTTTGAGAAGCTGTGCTTTAATTTGAGTTCTTTCAAGGATTCGTTGGCGATGGACTCAATTGTCGTCCGCTCAGAACATGTAGAGAAGATCCTTCCCTTTGTGATCGAAACGCTGACTGTCAATATGTGGAACACCTTCTGACTCATGTCTGTCACTGTAGATATGGATTTATCGGAGATGGCTATCAGTGTAGTCCCGCTCCCCGTCATGACGGCGATTATTTGCTGTTCACTCAAGGAATGTCTTTATTGCGAATACCTCTTCAGCCGACAAAAGAAGATAAGGGAAAACTGCTTCTCACAAAACCCCATCAAATTCCTGCCGGACTCGATGTCGACTGTTTGCACGGACAGGTATATTGGAGTGATGTGGCGCACGGAGTCATATATAGAGCTGCTTATAACGGATCGGGTGTCCAAACTGTTGTCGAAGGAGTTCTAAGATCCCCGGAAGGCATAGCAGTTGATTGGGTCAGTCGTAACATATATTGGACCGATTCTATCAAAGATACGATAGAAGTCTCCAAATTAGACGGAAAAATGCATAAAACACTTATAAGTGAAGGATTAAGTGATCCGCGCGGTATTATTGTCCACCCGGGAAGGTATTCGCATGAATATCAATCTTTAATCTTTAATCTCATAAATGTTTTATATTTAGCGGAAAAATGTTTTGGTCGGACTGGAAAAGGGAGGGACCAAAGATTGAAATGGCAAATCTTGACGGCACGGGTAGAAGTGTATTAATTAGTAGTGATTTGGGTCTTCCTAATAATCTGGCCATTGATTACGACCGAAACGACTTGTGTTGGACTGACGCCGGACTTCATCGCATTGAATGCATTGATTTGTATAGTAATAGTCGGCGCGTAGTGCACACTCCCACCGGTCAGTCATTTATAAAGAATATGTAATGAATTGAAATATAACTTAATTTTGACCGAAAGCCTATCCCTTTGATCTGACGATTGCCGCGAATTCTATTTATTGGACGGATTGGGAAATGTAACCACTTTTCAGTTTTTCACAAATATTTGACTCAATTTTACGAATATTTCAGAAAATTTATTCAAAAAATTGATCGAAACGGAGGTAATCCGGATCCTTTGGAATTACCTTTGGGTGGAAACGGAAAGGTCTATTCAATTGTGACCGTCCCTCGACACTGTCCAAGAATCAGTAATGCTTGTTCTGTAAACAACGGTGGGTGCAGACATTTGTGTCTTCCTAATGGCAGGGGTCGGACCTGTATGTGTCCCGACGCCGATGACAACGACTCTTGCAATGAAATTCCTAAATAACCAATAATTTGATCGAAAATATTTGTAAGAATTAATAGATTTCTCAAAAATTGTTATTTGAATTCAAACATATTTACAATTAAAGCCAAATAATTGTCATTTAAATCGATTAAAATATAATTAAAATCAAAATTTTATGGAATATATTCTAATAAATCTAATAATTTTATGCGTTTTTGGAATTAATGTACAATAAGTTTAAATAAATTGTTTTTCAGATAAAACTCACAAAACAAGTGTTCCTTTAATTGGAATATAAATTGAAATAATAATCAAAATAAGGGTTTTGTTTGTTTTAGGAACTAAAACATACATTTAGTGCTCAGAATACCAATCATTTATTTAGAAGTTGCACAGAACTGGATTGATCTTGCTCAATTACACTTATTAGAACTCAGGGCTAAATTACTTTTATTTCTCATTTTAAGAGCGATTTTTAATTATTTTTTAGAAACAATTAGTTATTGAAAAAAGAGTGAACTTCTTTGCAAATTAAGACATTAGATTCAACTAAAAAAGTGTGTCCTCCAGTTCTCCGATATATTTACTAAAATAAATTGCAATAAATTTAGTGTTGACTCACTTTTGCCAATATTTTCGAGTTTATACCGAAAAACATAACAATTTTCTAAAATTATTTACAGAAATGACTGAAAGAACCGAAACTCAAACGTTATTTGCATTAAAAGGAAATGTCAATCGATTGACGAGTATTTCAGGAGTGAGCCATTGGTCCGTAGAATATAATCTCAGGAATCTGTCCACCCTGCACTCCCGTACCATTAGTGCTGTCAGAACTGCATTGGAATTGAAATGTGATGTTTCCATTAATTGTTACTTCTGTGAGGCCGTCCTGACCGAAGTAACTCAGCTCTTGACCATCCAGAATGGCTGAAGCCGTATAGAAGGTGTCCGCTTCGATCTGAATCGGGTGCTCGAAGTATACGTTGAATGTATTACTCGATCCGTCGGAGAAGAACTTCGTGTGATTTTCTGCCAAAACTTTTCCCATTCTTTTCAATTCAATCTTCACTTTATAGTCGGCCGCACCGTTTGATGACCCGTAGAGACCGAATCCGACCACAAATATCCGCTTATCGACACTGAATTGAATGGAATCACACCTTCCCCTATACCTCCACTGATTGCTTCGATATGCAGAAGATTGGAATCGATGACAAATCTGTACTTTGAGTCCGAGACGGGCTTTAGTCGGGAATAGAAGTATAGGTTTGACGGCTGCCGTGTAGTTAAGAAATATGTCCGTCGTTTCTAACATTTTATTATTTCATTAGTTATTTGTTTACAATTATTGATGAATACCTTGAAGAGTGAGGAGTCCACTCTGTGCAGGGCCGTTTGCAAAGTCTTCTAAACTCATAGCAGGAATGCGTACTAAAAATAAAGCCTTTCCTAAGACTTTGCGCTGATTATCAGCCGTTATCTCCAACTCTCGGCGCTGACATTCAGCGTTTGCCCAAAGAAGGGACGCATAAAATATGGATAACTGTAAGGAAATGCCATTTCAATCATCAGTTGCTTATATTTATATTAAAAGAAATGCAGACCTCTTTGGCATTCAGTGTTTCGCGAGAGAGTATTGATTCGAGTGTTTGGAAATCGATTTCAACGAATCCATCGGATGCGAGGGCCAGTTCTGCTTGGGCATCTATTACTTCCCAACATCTCTGCATGAGGTCGGGCTCTTC
>JAQGCQ010000290.1:0-16432 GCA_034699945.1 Chamobates pusillus
ACCAAAACCATTTAATGGCTAATTGTCTCTTAATTCCAACCTTACATATACTTAACACTTATATTAGAAGACAAACACTAAGAAAATATAAGACTGAAAAGGATTTCTTGTTTCTAATCAATTGGGAAAACATATGAAAACATCAAAAAACTAAATAAATGGAAATCTAAAACCAAATGCTGGGTAAGTCTAGAGTCGCCCTTAAAGAGCACTGCACTGCAAAACATGCATTTCTAAAAACTTCTAATGAATAGTATGTGTTTTGAAGAGAATATTTTCTTCGGTCTAAAAGGTGTCGTTAAACTAATAGCCGGCCATTTAGTGGACCCCCAGAATAAAAACCCATTTATACTCATTGAATGTATTAATGGAATTAAATGCAATGCAATTCGATTGGGTATAAGAAATAACAATTTTCTGTTGCAAATAACAGTCAAACCCAGAATAAAATTGTAACTCAATGTCAATACTGTTTAATCCAATGAGAACTCAAATTAAAATCATTTGAGAAGAAGAAGAAGCAAAAGAAGAAGAGCTGACCATTACTTTCATAAATAATTTTATTTATAATTCATATATTTATTGCTTGAATTGAATTGACTTTTATTTGATATTTATTTATGTCGACAAACAAATGGCTTTAAATTTTATTGTATTTATTATTTTTATTTTCATTTTTCTCAGAGAAATATCGGTTTATTGTGTGTATAGAAAGTAAGACACAAATAAATATTGAATATAATTGTTTGGCAATAATAATGATAATAAACATAATATCCATTATATTGAGGAAAATAATCTCATATAAGACTAGAATATTATTCGCAAAACTAATACAAAACAATGAGAAAGATCACAATGAGTTGACTTCTTGAATTTAACTGGTACCATTATGTCATTTATAAGATACATGTTCAAATAAAGCACTGATTGAGCAAGCAATTTATTTCTTGATATAATTTATTGCAATTTGGTCTCATTTTAATTAATTTTTTGTGCCATACATTGAGTAACTCATTTGAAATAATAAATGAATGAATAAATGAATGAATAGAAAGAGATTTTCTTTTTTTCTGCTCAAAGAAAATTGGATTCATTTTATACGTGAGGGTCAGTTGTATAGCATTGGAGAGTATTATATGAATTGATCAATAAATAGAAATCATGAAAAATAAGAAATTACGAGCAGTTCGGAGGAGAGAGAGAATCAGTGATGCAAAACAATAAATAGCATTTGAGTTTTGGGCCTCTCTTTCGGCGCTCAACTAAATTCCTTACCGTTAATGCGATCCAATGTTTTCATATTCAGAACTTTTGATATACACTGGCGTTCAGTGCAATAAAAGTGTATAATTTTTTTTTTCTCAAAGTAAATATCAACCAATCGTTTGAACTTCAAATGGCATTATGTTTGGTATAACCAGAGCACAGACTAAGCATAAGAGTGTTCTGTATTTACAATCACCGAAAAAATAGTATATTTCAGTTCAAATAAATTCGAGTCGAAGAGTGAGACGAATAAACGTTTGGACAAAACAGTAGTGAATATGTGTCCCAATCTGTCCCAAGGAAGCAATCAGTGAAGCGTCAAATTTTTCTGCTCAGCTCTTCGGTTGTTAACAATATTTTTCTCTCTCTTTGATGAGTGATGTATCTCATTATGAACAGGACTACTGCTTCTCAACATAACGTTGTGGCCATTCATCGCGAGAGAGAGAGAGAGAGAGAGAGAGAGAGAGAGAGAGAGAGAGAGAGAGAGAGAGAGAGAGAGAGATCAGTGGTTCAGAAATGCGACATTAGCTTAAAAATGACAAAAAATGAGAAAAATTCAGAAAAATTGTTGAAATGGCGACTATCAGTGTTGGGTCACATCAGTCGATAGTTTATATTTTGTGAAAAATCTCTGTTATTTCGGGCTCTTATGTGTTGGCCAGAGTGTAGTCATAATATTAAATGAGAGGAACAGAATATAGTCTATAGTTGTGTCTAAATATGTTCTGTTTCGGTCCGTTAATCACAGGCTTTATGGCCCGAAAAAACTTATTATAAGCGAAATATTTTCAAAATATATTCGCTATTTATTTGTTTGTCCGTTGAAACAGATTTCTGTTTGAAATACATTTTCCATAAATTGCTATTCTATTCAAAATACTGGTCATCCAAATACCAAAATAGGAAAACACTTTCTTTAAAAAAGTGATGGGTTTTGAGTTGAAAATAAAATTTTAAAATCATATCATTTGTTGCATTCATTGTTCGCAAAGAACACAATCATTAGTCATGAGCTGAACGACTATTTTGTGAACGAAATCCAAATCAATTTATCAAACATTTTAAAGCGTACGGCGAGTCAGTAAACAATTGATTGTCAGTCATATACTGTATATAACTATACTGTATATAAATAGCCCCCAAATATTACACAGACTTTATCTTCAAAAAAAAGTATAAAAAGCTATTAAATGGCCTTTTATTATAAAATATTATTCGCAACTATTTTGTGACTATAAATCCCTATAAAACCCTTCAGGGGTGCACTATATCTGACATTAATTCAATTACTGGTAATACTTTGGACAGTAATATATCGTCAAATCATGAATTAAGCGATTATTTTAAAATATGAATCAAATGGACAGACATTAAACATACTGTGAATTCTAATCGATAGAAAAATGAAAAATTGAATGAATTGACAATAAGTATAAACACAATACTTAAGTGTTTCTCATACACCAAGACTTAGCAGTTTGCAGGGGCAGAGGACAGGGCAGCCACTAATATAGAGAACTGCATAGAAATATATAATATGAAGAGTAATGGCTATCATTTTTTATAGTTCGAGGGATTGGAAACAAATTTCGAATAAAGAGAAGCCGGTGTTCGGAGGGATTTGCAAGAAAACAAGCAAATAATGGCTATCGCTGTATTCTGTGCTATGTGTGTGTGCTCTTTGGCCTGTGCTCCCACTGCACACTAGTGATGAGAGTTGGCAGGACTTTAGGTTTGTGTTCCACATCTCTAACTAATATTCTATGCACTCAACTCTACTCAACTCAACTCAACTGCAAAAAGCAAACTAACATTACGTACAGATTAAGTCCAGGAGTTCTCTCCCAATACTCTTCTCTACTTTACTCAACACTATTATTATTATTATTATCTTTTTTAGGGAAAAATAATAGATTTTATATATATTTACAAAACGAAAGGCCAGAAGATTCCTCAATCCATGAATAAGAGATAGAGGTTCGGGTGAAAAAAAGTAAAGTAATGGTCTTCCCATTCAAATAAAACCTATACTTAGGAAACAAAACCAAATGCTCTTTTCATATCCAGATTAATGATTATTCTTATTATTGTTTTCAACTCAAATGAAATTTTAATTATATACTGAATACAAATATATTGCTTAATAATAACACAAATAATAAATGATTATTAAAAGCAAAATAAATACTTTATTAATGATTGCATAAAGAATTGCTGACCAAAACCAAAATTGTATTAATATCTTAATTTATATTCACTAATATTTTCACTCATTTTCTATGTTTTCTCAATAAATACAATTCATTTTATGTAAGAGTAATGAATTGTCTATTTATTTATTTGCAAATAATTCAATAAAATAATGAGTAAAATTGTTTATAACAAAATTAATAGCAGTAATAATAATATATTTATTGTTATATTTAATGTTAATCCCAAAGTCTATGAAATTGAAGTCCGAGAGACTGTCGAACGAAGAAAAAAAACAAAAATAGATTTTCTAATCATCAATAAAAAAGATAATTGACTGCAATCCAGAGAACAATAGTTATGAGCGTTAATATCATAATATGTTTAGTATTAAGGAATGCCATTCAGAGAAAGACAGACAAGAAATGAGAACAAAAAAAAGTTAATCCAACAAATAATAAGAAAGACTGCAATCGTTATAATGATTTATATTTAATATGAATCACAAAATGAAATGAAATGCTTAATAGAAATAATATTTTCTTTGGCTCTCAAAGTATACAATGAGTTGAGGGCTAAATGTGCTCCGAATATATCATATGTTTTATGATAGCAAACATCTTGTCGTTTAATATTATATTCTTATAGAATATTATTCAGTAAATAATTCTTATAAATCTATAAATCGTATGTTAAGAAACCAATGAATGTTTTCAATTGTAATGAACACAAATCATGTTAAGAGCCGACTCCGAAAATACAATAATAAATAAACTCTAAGTCTTTCCATCAATACTTGAAATAATTTTATTTGGAGAAGACTTTCATGTATTCAACAATTTTCAAAAAAAAGATTCGGCAAAAATATAAAAGAGAGAAAAAAATCAAATAATTTTCAATATATTCTCTTCTGTGAGTATTGAGTGCTATTAGAGCTCCGTCTGGTCGTCCTCTAAGTGTGAGTCATATTAAGTGGATTAGAATTTTTTCAACAAAAATGTTGAAACTATACCTTTGATCGGAAATAAATGAAATTGAAGTTCAAATTTCAAACATATATTTAATTCTTTGCTTAAAAGTGAAATGTTGTCAACAAAAATCAGAAGTCCAGACAAAAAACAAGAAAGAGTGGGTCTGAAAGTCTATTGAACAGAATAGAAACAAAACTTCAGACAATTGGACAGTCTTTCAAAACATCAAAGCATTGATGGAAAGCATCACTTTATGAAAGATAAATATTTTCAAAAAAAAGACTTAAAAATTTCGACTCAAAAGGCAGACAATCATTAAGAGTGACATTTGCGCAAAAATATGTGTTTGTCCTCAAACAGTCTCACAGTTTTATTTCTGACATTTCCTCTTATGATATGTTTTGAGACTCCAAATAGAAAAATAAAAAGATATTAGAGTTGGTGTCAGTCTGTGTTGGGTATCATAAACGACACGATAGTTATGATATTACTCTTCACTTTGTGTGACAACTCTCTGGCAGTCATTTACTCATTGAGTTCAGTCGATGGACAGTAAGCACAGGAGAGAACACAACACTCCAATTGAAGTCAACAGTCAATCAAAACAAATTCAAAGTTAATTACAAAACTAATCAAATCATAAACGAAACGATAAAATCTGACGAATAATCTTTGAATCAATTGTTTTTGGTTTTTGTTCCAAAGAAAGGATTTGTGGGATAAGTAACGCAAATGTCATTCAATTTATCAATAGATCTATAAATAGTGAGTATAATGTCTATAATGTATGGAAAATGTGAGTCCAAAACGAAATTTATATCAACTGTACGTCTGATAGTGTTGTGTGAATGCGAATTGGATTCAATCAAACGGAATGGCCATCACTACTGATGGACAGACTTTGGAGACCGTTATATGTTATACTGTATGCGAATAAGTGAAGAGGAGAGCAAAGAGTCTATAACAGGAATAGACGCTCCACCGGAGCAGAAACGGCCGAATCATCACAACCTAAAGAAAATGCAAACTCCAAACGCACTCAGCTCTTGGTCACCAATTGATAGTCGATGTGCGACTCATATACTATTCTATTCATGGAATAACCAAGCTAATCGATATTCCAATCATGATTTGTGACCAAACAAAACAACTGCTTCATTAGAAAGTGCCAAAAGCCAAGAGTGAATCACAAATTCAAAGACCAGTGAATTAAATTTGAGTCAAAAAAATGTTATGTCTATTCAATTAAAATGTTGTGTTTGGGCGACCCCTTCTAAGGAGAGTCGGATCCAATTTCACTATACAAACAAGTATTGCGATATTGAATGAAAAGACAAAAGAATTGAACGAATGAGAAGACAATAATACTGAGAGCAGAGAAAAAAGTGATAAACGATCGATTCGTTTGTGTCGGGCATTAATTCATCTGAATGTCGGTGCAAACTATGCCAGACATTCACTGAGTGGACAACCATTATATGTGATCTACGACTGCAATCAAATGTACTTAACATGTAGTCTACGATTGCACTGACTTTTTCTTTGCGATGGGTTTTGCATTTCTTCTCAGAAAATCATTTTATGATTCAGTACTAGAATTGCAAATAAATTGATTTTATCTGAAAATAATGCGTTTTTCGTATAGAATACGAAACATTATATTTTCATAATTATATAATACATTTGTAATACAATACAAGAAATTGTTTTATCATTTGTTCGCTTGAATTAAGTCAAGACATGTAACGCAAAATTAATAAATTAGTTCAACGATCGCATAATAATTACACACAAAATGATCAAACAATTACTGAATCCTAATGTCATTCGACAATACATTACTTCAAAACTCATTCAAATGAAAATCACAAAATCTAATTAAAAGTAGATATCACTCAAACATATGAACAACTTTTTTATTGGACGAATCAAATCACAAAACAGACAAAAATCAGATTAAAATCGGATAAAACAGAGATCAAAGTTATGAAGTCAACAAATTTTCTCTTTATTTTACTCTAAATTGAAAAATTAGTTGTGTTTTTTGTCAGCGAATAACTGAATTAGAAAATAACAATCAAATTAACGCTTAAATCAAAGTCAAAGATTAGGACAACAGAGACGAGACATTAGCTTTGATGGACACAAATTGATTTGTAGTTCACTCTCCAGACTCTTATCTGCAAAAAACAATCACAATATTTGTCTGAAGAGAAATTGATTGCAAATAATATACAACACAATTGAGTTCAATTCAAATGCCAAGAAAAATATAATTTTCATCAAAAAATGCTATTTTGAAGAGTTTTCAGGAACTAAATATTTGTTTAAATTATGATAAAATGAGTAAGGTTCATATTAAAGCTCATATTCATTTCAATCAGTTCTTGTGATCGATCGACAAACAAAACAAAACTAGAATTCTATTAAATAATATATAATTCATTCAATAATCGATGAAAATTACTGACAAAACTGATCGCTAACCAGAAAAACGTGAGTCTGAATAATAACTATTGATTTTCAATCAGAAACAGTTCTTGTAATCAATTATTTTTTTCAACTAATTTTATAATCGATTATAATAACCAATACATTAGTAGATAATTACCAGGATACAAATTATAACGATATAGATTTTTTTCTGTAAACTTTTCAATAAATTTGGTTATTTTTCTACGAATTAATAAATATTTGAAATATAGAGGAATGAGTCAATTGTATCGATTAGAAAGTCGTTCTTCAATGCAGTGGTCATAAAGAGAGTCTGACAGAGTGAACAAGGATACTGATGGAGAGCCTCCGGGTGCACAATAATTGATAGGGCACACTCTATTGTAGTGGTGATGCCATCAAACCATTGATACTTTATTCTCAGAAAAAAGTGATTCCAAAGACAAGACTTTAAGGAATAAATATAAATAGAATTTCCATACGAACAGCACTGCCATCACTACTACTCAGGGAGTAGTGATGACTATGGCTATGATTGCATTAGTTGTTGTCGAGAGGAAAGGCATTTATTTATTGGACGAATACAATAGCCGACAGTCAGACAGAGAAAAGACAGAAATCATAGTGTTTTGCATTCAATGATAACACGGATTATTAGATATATTCTCCTAAAGAATAAAATATATTTATGTTCCGAATATATTATTATTGCATTTACAGCATATATATACAGCACATATACAGCACACATAAAAACACTTTATTTGTCTGAAATCGTAAAATTCAATTATCGATACTTTTTGTGAATTCATTTCTTCAATTTATTTGAAAAATTTTATTCGCTATAAATTTTCAAACGGATGTGAATTATATTTCCAGAGAGAGAGAGAGAGAGAGAGAGAGAGAGAGAGAGAGAGAGAGAGAGAGAGAGAGAGAGATTTCAAATTGAAATAATTGGAAACTATTTTCTGGGTTTCTCTGTAAAAAACGTCAATTTTTTTTGTGTCGGAGTCTGGCATCACATTAGACTGATATGTATGTCCGCTCTCATCACAGACTCGATGTGTATTCATTTAATAGTAATCAATAGAAGAGAGAAAATGAAAGATGCTTTCAGTTGCAGTCCAGTGGCTGCTGAACACAGGGCTAACTTTGCTGTTCGCATCACCAGCACTGGTATCATAGCAACACCACTTCAAACGCTTGATTCAAAAATGCATTTTCAACAAACTCTAAGACATCGACTTTTTCTCAGAAAATATTCGATAAAAAAATGAGTTAAGACTAGAATATAGTGAAGAATAAGAAATGATCGCAATTCCAGTGGTTATCCCTCGGAGTCTGCGTTAAGTCTTTTTGATAAAACTCTGAATACATAAAAAAGAGTATAAAATTTTGTTAAGGGATGAGAGGGAAAGACTCTATTTGGTTGGCTATTCATATGTCAAAGGGTAGTACAGTTTAAATGTATGGCAAATGGGTTTTGACTCTACGTTTTCTCCTATTTTAAAATGGGAGGAGAATTGATGTCGTATTCGCTATAAAGGATTTTTTGAATTTCAAATTTGCGTTTTATTTCTCCCTTTCCTACTCTGAATACCATTTACTGTTTGCGTCGATTCACAATTCAATACACAATTCCTGCGACCCTTTTATCGATTTTTTATATGCAAAGTATTACTTCTCTTAAAGCCTGAACTCTATATAGTATTTTATATCATGTTTTTTATAATAGAGGCGGAGATGGAAAGGGATGGAAAGCGAATGACTTTCTATCAAAATTCTGTTTTTTATTTTTTCAAATGGGATTTGAGTTTCAAAAATAGTTTAAAATCGATTAAAGGGAAGGCTTAGTGAAAGTTATTCTCCACTAAAAATCAAAAGAAAAATATTGATATTTTATTCATTTTTATCCCAAAATCTGAGTTCTAAACATTTGTAACTATAGAGCAAAGCATAGAGCAGTGGATTGTCATGTTTTCATTGCTTATTAGCAAGGACATTGATAATTCTTGCAATTAATTCTCTGATTTATAATTAAAGAACATTTTTTGCGGAATTGGTTTCGAAAATTGTGTTAATTAAGCGCCAAATCTCATGTGTATCACAAAAAGTGTTAAACTCTTAATGCGTTTAATTAATATCAATATAATTGTCAGCAATCGTACGCTTTTATAAATAGGAAATACTCTCTAATTTAATGGTGCGATCGATAGGGGAGGAAAAGAGGGAATCGGTTGCGCCGACTAATGATGATGTACTCATACAACACAATGACCATCGGCTTAACCGCTATGGAAACGACACAATCTGTGCCATATCTGTGCCGACTCTCAAAATTTCATTTTTCCAAATGTTTAGAACAAAAAAAAATAACAAAAAAACTGAAGAATTAAATTTTCAAACAAAAATCTAAACGAAAAGTAAATAATAAATTCAATTTGGAAATCCATCAAATCTTTTCTCTATCTATTGATTATAAATTCGATAAAAATTGAATTTTCAATTAAATATATTATAAATATTTGAATAAATCAATAAAACATAAATGTTCAAGGAAATATATTCACAACTTCAATGATAATAAGGAAAGTTTAAAAAAATTCAATCAGAAATCAGTATTATCTGAGAAATAATATTTATAATAATAATAATAATTATTATATAAAACATTATTCACAAAACAACAGGTTTTTGATATCATCCTCGAAATGAGAGTTAGGATTGGCGTCAATATTAAGTGCGTCAAAAAGCATAACAACATTAATAATAATAATAATAATTTGGTTCACAGATTGATATGACATTCGATGAATGCTTTCTTTGGCTAATGTTTGACTACAGACACGGACAGACCCACACTAGTGGACAGATACATAAATAGCGGGAAACGGTGTATATGGCAGTCATATACACATTATTAAAAGCTTTAATAATATGTCTGTTTGTTTGGTTTAGGAATCGTTGAGTCTCTGATACTGTTATACAACACAACCATTAGTCGCAACTTTTGATACAATATATGGATATTTGTATTTTCTTATGCCTTTCGGGTGTTTCGGAACTCTATCTTTCATTTAAGTAGAGTTTCCTTTTAGCATAAGTCACATTAACATGGGTATGGGTATGGGACTGACTCATAGCTTAACTATAAAAATAATATCTCTTCCTAACAATAATAGGCAATGGATTGGATTGAATTGAATTGAATTCTGGGATTTTTCTCTTTTATAAAACGAATAGATTTTATTAATAAGAAATGAGAGAATGGACTGAATTCTCAATATATTCTTTGATATAATATAATAATATGAAAGCAAAGGAATTGAAGAGAAGAGGAAAAAATGTCTGAACATTGAATGCAATTATTAGGCATTAGAGGTGAACCATAGCCTGAACCAGAGTCTGAACCAGAGATTGACATTCCATTATTCACACAACCGATGAATTCCATCGCAACTGATGATAGAGTAGAGCCCACACACAAAAAAGAGAACAGAAGGCCTCTGATAGCACTGATAGCCCAATAGGACTGATCTGAATAGAAAAGAGTGAAACAGAATATACCAGAACTGCATTGAAATAGTTTAGTAGTCAGTCAGTGGTCGACCGTCTCCTAAGTCTATAGAATAGCTGAGAACCAGAATATATATCAATATATGGTTTGCTTCACTAAACGTATGCAATGCTATGAAGTTCTGATGAATGCAATGCATGGATTGCTATGGCTTTGGTCACTGCTCTGATATGCTCTGCATTTTATTCTGTGCCCAGCTATGCCTAAGCTATGGCAGTGTCCAGTAATCAGTGTAGGCTATGCAATGCACGACTACTGATGTGATGAACAACACATTCAATCTGAACCAAAGAATAAAGGATTCTCTCTTTCTCTCTCTTTCTCTGTTTGGACGCAGAATATTCTGAACAAAAAACTCTATCATCAGATTCTTCGCTCAAAACTCAGTCTATATATAAAATTGAAGCGAATCTGGCATTCAATGCATTCTCGCATTGGATTAGACTTTCAGATATAAATCGCTGTTCGCTTCATATCATTAATAATATAATTCTAATTCGTTGTTATAATAAATCAAAAATTGGTTTCAAATAAATCATTGATTAATAACAATATGAGTATTAATACCTATTCTAACCCAAAATCTCTATTGTGTTTTGGAAAATATCAATTTATTGGACTTCATATCCCATTACATGTATTAGTGGCTCAATAATTGCTTTTGGGTAACAATACCGGAGAATACCCGCTATACTCGAAATCTGACCAAAAAACAACAATCATTTCAATGTTGAAAATATGATACCAAACATCTTATACTGAATTCTAGTGAATTCTAGTGACCACTAATAATCGAAAATAAAAGATTTGTTTTCATTTATTTAATATTATTGTAAACTAATAATTTGATATCAGACAGAATTGACGAACAAAAGTCTTTTTAGGACTAATTGGCCGACAATTTAAAACCAAAGTAATAGTAAAGCCTTAAATATCAGTCAAAAGTCAGAAACTCAGAGTCAAAAACAAGACCATAAGATGTGGAGTTGCGATGTGTTTCTGCCATCTATTGAACACTTCTGACTATATTCTCATACATTATATAATTGTGTGAATTATTCAATGTTTTCAATTAAAATCATTTGATGTAAATTCATATCTAATGTTAAAATTTGTGTTAAATTAACTTTTTTGGTGTTAATAAGAAACTAATGAATTCAAATCCTACAGACTTTAGGAAAACAGATATTCTAAACATTAGACAAAAATCTATGAAAAATGCATAAAAAATCATGAATTAAGTCATTGAATGAATTTTTTTACAAATAATGTTTGAAATATACACTCCTTTTCATGCATTCATTAAAATGATTAACATTTGTAAATGAATTTGATTTTAATATTAATATCTAATTTGAAAACAAAGCGGCGAATAATTAATCAAAATTTAAACCATAAATCAAATGCCAAAACTCTGACCAAAACTATTGTTTATTATTATTCGGAAAACATGAATATGTTTTCAGTTTTGATTACGAAATGAAGTAAAAAAAAGCAGTTAATTAAACACAAACTCATCCCTTCTTATGAATAATTAATTTGAATTAAAGTAACCTGGCCAACTCTGCAAAATTGCAAACAATCCAGAATGAATGAGCAAATTAACCTGGACAGACGAGCAATTCATAAGCGAATACAAAGCATACATACAGTGTATTAAAGGGAAAGTCAACTTAGCGTTAATGTCAAGTTAATGCCGACCACACAATAGAGCACTGGCACTGACCAATATAGCACTGGTATAGCACTGGTACTTCTTTTTTGTGAGCTGTTAGTGCGTTGGCAGCTAATTGTCCAAAAGGGATCAATTGGCAGATGAAGACCACTAACTAATGAAAGCCAAACCCAATCACTTCTCTTAACCAACAGCGCAAACAACACATAGCACTGGTATATAGTTTATCAAACAATTTATGGTTCGATCCAATGAACACTTAATTGTTTGGTACGAGAAAAACGTTTAAACATTGTATGAATTTTTTTCTTTTACTTCACGTCTTATTTGATATCTTTGTTGTGATTCTGAAGACAACAAAAAATATAATAACGACTCAATTAAGTTGTAATAAAATTTTGTTTTTCTTTTCTTTTTAAACCGTTTGATAAATAAAATGCGATTTCGAATAAATTTGAATAACTTTTGAATAAATGAATCAAAAATTCCGATAAATTGAAAACAACTTTTTCAACAAAAGAATGTATTTAAAAGAAAAACAATTTATATTCAAAATAGTTATTCAAAAAATCATTTATCGAAATAAATTTGATGTCGAAATTTAAATTTGTTTTCTGAAGATTTATCAAATTCAAGGCTAAAATTCAAATGAATTTTTTTGGTAATCAATTCAAAGCAATGAATAGAATAACAAATTGAAATCAAAAATGATTGGAAACTAAGATTTATATCCAAATTGTGATTACTTTATATGGATTTAGGAATGAGAGACACATTTGGAGAAATGCTAATATCACCTGAAATTAGCAAACGATTAATTTGGTTTGGGTTGACAGCGGGCCACCATCCATTAGAAGAAGGCCTATGCCTTCAGCCCCGCGACCTATGGCTCAACTCATAGATCACTCACGAAAGAGGATAGACTTCTATTTGAGGCCCTTTTGGGAATCCGTTCATTACTTCTATTGAACGAAAAGAATTTAACGAAAAGATTGGTCTGACATAAGATATCTCTGAATAACACAAAACTATAGCCTTTCCTCAGATGGAAACCAATAAATATTAGACCAAAAAAGCTATGTTTGAAAAAATATATAAAACAGAATATCGATTGAAAGGGACTTTCCTTCATCTGAAAATGCCCTGGACAACAAATGCAATTTAACAACAAATCTATATAACAGACCAACAATTGAAAGAACAAGCTCAATTCTTTAAAGTCTGAAAGGTATTGATTTTGGCACAAATAAGTTGCAATATTTTAAGTGGCCGTCCGTTCCCTAAACGAGGAACAAACCAATCGAATGGAGAAAAGTTAAAAGCCTTTAATTACACAAAAATGTTTAGGAAAGGAGAGGGCAGAGGAGAGGAATACCATTTAAAATAAGAAAACGTCTGCCACTTCTTTAGACTCAAATATAATGAATTAGTTTTTTCTCCCAAAAGATATTTCGGCACAACTTCTAACTCTATGACAGAAAAGGAGACAAACAATAATTATCACTCATTTTTTATGAACACTTTGTTCGAGAATTTCAAAAAACAATAAAAAAATATCTTAACAGTAGTTATGGTAAAAATGTTTGGCATATAATTGTATTTTTAAATTAAAAAACAAAACAAATCAAAGAAAATAAATATATGTTTTTAAGACTTAACTCATTATCTGTTAGTTTGTGAACAAAAAATTATAATAAAGAGGTTTATAATAAGAGGGACTTTAATGCAGAGCTAATCACTAATCGATTCAATATCTTTGCTTAGCATTAAACCAGATTTAAATATAAATACACAATAAATGTATTATTTATTTAAAGAATGAAAATAAATAATAATCACAAAAACAATAAGTAATTGAAGAAAAAAAATATATTAAACAAAATGGACATCAAAAGCAAAGCAGCAAAAAATTTATGCGTTTTTTGCACTCAAGAAAACATTTGTTTAATTCATGTATTGCTCGCATAAATTTAATGCAAACTTTTCTCTTTAATACTCTGACGTTATGCTGTTCCTCAGGTTAGTACGGAGTAGTCTGGGTCTCCCTCTTAACCCCATACTCACAGGCAATGCATAATAAAAGTTTTAAAACCATTTTTTGCATGAATTTGACTCTCAAAGTAATAAAGGAAACCATATTTTTTCTAAAAACTATTTAAACGATAGCTCTTTAAGTATTCCTCGCATTGAATAGAAATGATGGCAAATATATTCATATATATCTATGCATTTGATCTTTTCGTTTGCTTACACACAGAAAGTCATAAAACTTTTTTTTTCTCACATTTGAGGATCAAAAAAGTTATTCAGAAAAAAATACATAAAAATTGTGACCTTCACTTGATTTGAATGTTTTTTTATATTTTACGAATCATATTATAAAATAAATTATAAGACAATCTATCGTTAAATTTTGAAAGAATAAAAATCAGTATATTTTTTGTAAACTTTTCCCTATTATTCAGTGAAATCATCAATAAATTTGAATTTTCCTCAGTATTTGAATTAATGGAGAAGTGTTTTAAGTGTTTTCAAATCAAAACTTTCCTCAAATTTTATGAATTTAATTAAAATTTAGAAAACAATGAAAAAATGAATAAAATGGACAATAATTAACTACAAAAATTAAGATTACTTATCAATAAAACCATTTCAGACAAAAATTTCTTATGTATTTGCGAAGTGAATGAAAATTGATTAAAGACTGTTTAAAGACAACTCTAAACCCAATGTTAGCGACAGAAAAGTTTTCAAAAAAAATTATTAAAAGTAATGCAAACGACTCGAGTAAAAGTCTCATCATTTGAAGGCAAACATGCAGTGAATGCATAATCAAATGAAATGGCATTTCATATATACGTCTTTCCAACTAGGTGGGGAGCAGAATGGGGCAATTAGATATGGGGTGCAGGATATCTATACAAATATACGAAGAGCCACCGGGTACAGAACGGTTAGATTGAAAATAAGAGTCAAAATTGGTGAAAAATGAAAAAAAAATTAAGAAAATTTAAAATGGTGTTGAAATTATTGTTCAGCATGATCAAGAAAATATATACATGTATCACCCTATGATGAGTTTGAGAAAAAACAGTTTTTGCCACCTATGACCCCCTAAGATTAATATTCCCCATAATCACTTTCACCATAGCAGGTCATAGAATTTTTGAAGAGTTTGAAACTGGAATTGGGATTGCCTGGTGAAATATGATGACTGCCAGAGTTTCAGCCTTCCAAGTTTACCAGGGGGCCCTCCAGAAGAGCTTAAAATAAAATTTTCTTTTATCAATTTCAGCCGAACCATGCTAGGTGGCACAACCAAACTTAGTATGAATAAAAACAGATGATGCGACATCTATTCACGATAGTTATCACCCCAATTCCCTCTCACATTTTAATAAATTGACTGATTCTTTTTAGAGAAATTTTAATTTTTTTTTGAATTTTCGATTTTTCTCCCCTTTATAGTAAACGTACCTCTTCGGACTTAATCTATAAGAGTAACCATTGCTATGCTCTATCACTAGGCACCCTCAAATAGGGTCAAAATTAGGGTCAAAATTAGGGTCAAAATTGGTGAAAATGAAAAATGAGTGAAAATTGGAAAATTGAAAAAAAATTAAGAAAATTCAGAATGGCGTCGAAATTATTTTTCAGCATGATGAGTAGATCAAGAAAATATATACACGTATCACCCTATGAAAAGTTTGAGAAAAAAAGTTTTTGCCACCTAAGACCCCCTAAGATTAATATTCCACACTATTTGAGGGTACCTGGTGATAGAGCTTAGCAAGAACTACTCTTATAAAAAAAATTCGAAGAGGTACGTTCACTTTAAAGGAGAAAAAAATCGAAAATTCAAAAAATCAAAATTTCTCAAAAAATAATCAGTCAATTTATTGAAAAGTGAGAGAAGCTTGGGGTGATCACTATGATTAATGGATGTCGCATCATCTTTAGTTTATTCATACTAAGTTTGGTTGCGCCACCTAGCATGGTTCGGCTGGAATCGTTAAAAACATTTTGAAATTTGAGCTCTTCTGGAGGGCCCCCCGCTAGATTTAGAGAACCCAAACTCTGGCTATCATCCTAACTCACCAGGCACTTCCGATTTCAGTTACAAACTTTTCAAAAATATCAAGACCAGATATGGTGAAAGTGAGGAAAGTGATTTAAAATTTCGATACATTTGTATAGATATCCACCAAAGAGAGGGAAATATTTAAGTTAAAAAGCGTTTTAAATATGCAAACATAAAAAGATTTTCTTTCTTTCTCTTATCAGGGTTCATTT
>JAQGCQ010000291.1:0-16430 GCA_034699945.1 Chamobates pusillus
TATAATTGATATTTCATTTTAGGAAAAGCAAGAACAAATGTATTTTAAAAATTAATTAATAAATATGTCTCAAAATACTCTTATATTGTATTTGAGATCAAAACATTTTAAAATTAACTTATCCTTGAAGATTTATCTTGACATTCTTGATTAAAAATAAATTAAAGTATGTTGAATTAGCGAGTTCCTTATTATTATCTCTCAATAATTTCATTTAATAAAACTCATCTTATTCAATTAATATAACCTAGGGTTTAAGTTGAATGGTAAATGAAAACTAATCATGAAAAATTTAAACAAATCAATAATTTGTAGTTTTATCGGTTAATATATTGATTAATCACTTATTCATTAATTATTTTTTCTTTCGAATATTTAATAAATAAATTACCAAAATTTTAATCAAGATTAGTTTTTTATTCCCTTTGTAATTGTAATTTTTGAAAGAGGAAGTAAATTAAATCCAGAAAATATTCAAAAATTACTTCCTATTTTGCATATCTCATGGTGTTCAATTATGAATATCGATTGATTTTATAAAGGTCAAATTATATAACCTTTCTCATTATTCATTTATTAATTGATTAAAATATCTATCTTATTCATTGAATAAATTGCATTAAATTAGAAAAATAAACATTAATTAGATGATCATTGTGAAATTAAACAGGTCCAATCAAAAATCTCCCGTCAATTTTCAATATAATTTATGAATTTTTCAATTAAAATATTTCGAAATTTTTATTAGAATAAATATGAAATAGCTGAAATTGGAATAAAAAATTCAAATGCTTAAATTATAACCCGGAAAAATACACCAATATTTTAACGCCATGGCATAAACAAGGAAATATGAAACAGGAAATAAAAACACTGAAATTTGAACCCGGAACTAAATATTCTTATCACAATTCATACCATTATTTTCTATATTGCAATCTGAAGGTATTTAAACGGAGTATATCTTATATTGTTTTCAAATTTTTCTTGGGTTATTTGTACAAGTTAAATTCTGAAAAAAGTAAGGAGTTTTATCATAATTCTATCGATAAAAATGAGTAGAATTAAAGATTTCTTTTGTAATAAAAAGGTTTTTGAAAAGGTTATTGAAATTATATGTTGGGTAGGGTTGTTGTACCAAACAATCTTGCTTTTAATTGAATATTATGACGGAGCTACAGTTGTCAATATCGATGTCGTACCACAAAAGTCACAATCTTTACCGGCGTTCACAATATGTATACCAAGATTGATTTCTTTCGAAAAGGCGGCTTCACAAAGACCTGAATTGAGACCAATATATTCAAACTATACTCAAATATTGGAAACATTTAATGCATATGACCCTGACGCAAAGATATTGAAACAATCAGAGGGTTATCACAGAGAATTTGAGAAAATGTTCCACATTGAATCTGTTCCTGTTGATGAAATATTAACCAACTACAGCATTGAATTCGGAAGGTGGGTTAATTTAACCATTTTATTTGTAACTAACAATCGTTAAGGCTTCACTTTCATATTATAAATTATTCTTTGTACTGGAAATATTAATTTCGAAATATACATATTATTTTTCGCATTTCCTATACATGAAAATTGATTTTAATAATAATTTAATATATTCTGATTTCAGGTTTATTATAGCTGTTGGTGGAAGTATGAACGAAATCGATCAAATTAGATTTATAATAACGAAGGAAAAAAATGATTTTAACTTTAATATTATAGAGAGTATCTTTAAACCAGCTCTTGAAGTGAGTTCAACAATGAAATGCTTGACCTTTTTTAGTGCTTTGGATATTGTATCAAGGAAATTTTATTTTAAGTTTCATAACTATCAGATAAGATTTTATTTGTCATTCAATTGGTTTCCTGAGTTTTATTTCGACCATTTTTATTTTTCAATTCACTCGCCTAACACATTTCCCGATGAAGAAAAATTCATAAATTTAAATATTGAAAAGGCACATTCAATTGTATTTGATCAATTAACTACAGAACTACTTGGAAAGGGTTATGACACCAATTGTTATGAATATGATTTGAACTATAAGTTCGCAAATTTTAATATGAGATCCGATTGTATGACATCATGTATTCGAAAAATAATCAAAAATGAATGTGATCTAAAAGGAACAATTGTTTATGGTGGACTATTGAGAAAAGAATTACTTGAAAATAAAGAAGAAATTAAATCATTTTTCAATATTGAAAACCAATCTTGTCAAATTTCCAAAGATGTAATGGCCAAGAACTGGTGCGGAAAAATATGCAAGAACGATTGCATATTCAACTATTATCATATAACACATTCAGAAATGGAAAATGATGAACTCGCAGTCAGTTTATATATAGAACACAATTCAATGCCTGATGTAATCATCAAATATATACCGCAAACAACTTTCATATCATTAGTTTGTAATTTTGGTGGATTAATGGGTATGTGGTTGGGATTATCTATTTCAAGTAGTTTAATCTTCTTTTTGACAAAAATGAAACGAAAATCCCAAACAAATATCACTGTTAATAATAATATATCTTTAAATGTTCATACGAGACGTGTCCGTTGAATTTAAATTTTTGACAATTTTCTGTTCAAAAAATTAGAATACTCAAGTAATTTTGCTTCATTAAAATAAATCAGGTCAATTTATTCAATACTACTGGTTAGCATGTTTGAATGTCCTATAATATTTGTAAATAAATGCATTGAATAATATTTGAAAAATAAAGTTTCACCAAAATGTATATGGGTATAGATCATCACGGTATGGAATGCCAATTATTTAATTAAGTACCTTGTGTAATTTATTGTCGTTTTGCCATATTTATATGAATATAATTGCAACTTTCAATATTTGAGCATAAATTATACTTATAAAATCTAGCAATCGTTGCAATCCATACCCCGATGGTATAGATGATACTAGATTTAAATTAATCTTACCAAGCCAAATTAATAAAATGGCTACGCGTAATGACTAAAATGATTGATTGCCTTTATTCAACAAGCCATAGAAAACATATGCACGAGAGGATTTGAAACTGGTTTTAAGAAAACACTTGTTCAACGATACTATTCATTGTTTGAACACACAACATTATAATAATTCAAGCAGAAAATTCAAACATGCAAACAGATAATTATGATTTGGCAACATTTGTATCAAATAATTGCATTCAGACTTTTGCTGATATGAATAGTCAAGAGATATTTGTTGTTTGAATTTGATTCAATGATCATGTAATTTGTTACAGAATAACAATAATAAATTAACAATTGAAAAATAATCACGCAAGGATCAAATCAAATTGAATCACATTGAATTTAAATTAAATCGAATAAGTATAAATTCTCAGCAAAGATACAAATCAGACACATATTCGTTACAAAAGTATCAATTCATAATTTGAGAGTCAATATGATGAAAGTACTTTTGGTAGTAATTGCTTCAATTTTCATTCTTGATTGCAATGGTGAAAATGCTATCACCCAAACACTTGAAGAGACGCAGAAAGTAACCGAGGGGCTATGCAAGACCGTCAAACCAAAACCACTTCAACTCGGTAATGTTAAAATCCCCCAATGTCCCGGCGACACTGAAATAGAATGTGAATGTAAGTAATTTTTTAAACTCATCATTTGCATTACTTTTAATAAATAAGAATATTTTATTTTTCAATTAGAATATTGGAATATTTAATTTTATTTTTAATTTTTGTTCAAGCTTTTAAAGACACACAAGCAATCGTTGATGCTGTGTGTGCTAAAGGCCTCGTCGATGCAACAAAGTTGATTGGTGAGACCTATAAATGTGCTGCCAAAAGCGATGCAAAATGCATGCCATTTTGGAAAATGTTGACAGCAAAATAAATTGCATTAAAAATTAATAGAAATTCACGGCAAATACCTGGACCTAAATATATTCTATAATAAATAACTAATCAAATATCTTATATAACCATATTTAACCAACTCTTAGAAATTAATCAATTTGTTTTATTAATAAGCATTGAAAAATCCAAAAAAAAATAAAAAAAATTAGTTTAATTTAAATAATTTTTCATTTATTCACGAATAAACCTGAAAAATAAAAACTTTATTGATTAATCGATATAAAATTTTCATGTTTTCGGAAAATTATGTATTTTTTTAAATCGAAACAAAGGATTTGGCGGAAGAAAGCAATTTGTTTAACGATTTTGATAAAATTTGATCCACAATATTTTGTGGAAGTTATTCGTTATCAGATTATAATCTAATGTTTAATCTAATGTTTATTTGCTCTACATTTATATCTAAAGTTATTTCTAATGTCAAACGCAGTTAACATTTAGATCAGGGATCACCACGGTAAAACATGCTATGGAGGGAATTAGGAGGGGGTGAAATGGCGGACAAAATGGCGGCTTCCCTAGACGTAATGTTAAAATTCTTCTGTCCAGGGGGAGGGGTATGCCTGTAATGTAAAAATCGTCAAAAATGCTAGGGAGGGGGGTTCCCATAGACGTAATGTTAGACTTCTTCAAGCTAGGGGGGGTTACGTTAGCCCCCCGTGGTGTTGCCTGATTTAGATTGATATCAAACTCAACAATTATCATATTTTGTACTCTATATTCATTTTAGAAGACATTTCTAGAAACAAACAGTTATTCACATTTAGATTGATATCAAACTCATAGCTTTTTCAATGTTAAAACCAGGGATAACTTCGTGTTTCGATCCTAAGGGGGGGGTCAGGGGGTGGTGAAATGGCGGCCAAAATGGCGGCCTCCATAGACGTAATGCTAAAATTTTTTAAAAACTGAGGGGGGGTATACCTGTAATGTTAAAATTTGTTCAAAATTCAGGGGGGGTTAGCAAATTTTTGAAGTCAGGGGGAAGTTTTATAGCTGACCCCCCTGAAGTTATCCCTAGTTAAAACGTATAACAGATTAATCACTCTTTTAGAGAGTAATTTGACTTATTATTCAAAACTCATGTATACTAAAACTGACTGTAAGCTCAAGTGTCTCACATATAGAACTCCCGCCACTATGTGAACAGTGAGCACATCTTTCTGTATATAAGGCAGAGCTCAGCTCAATAAATATAATGAATTGTTTATAATTTTCTGTTGAATGGATAAAAACACAATTTAATCATCAGATAAATTTTTAAATTTTTTTCAAGACAATATTTTTGAATTTTAATATTATTTTAATTTAGATGATCTTGTCATCGATGCAAGTCATATTCTCATCAATTGTTGCAGTTCCATTTAATATTAATTTTCAAAATACAGTTGAACCACAATATAAGCCACTACAATATAACCCAAATCCTGACGCTCCTGTGGGTGGTTTAATTTTAAAATACCTCGATATAAGCCACCTCGCAATAGGCCAATTACGCTATGAGTCAATCTAACATAAGGCATAATTATAACGAGGCATAAGAATAAACTATGTCTTGTTATAAGGCAAATGAAAACTGTAACCAAATAATTTTTGATATTTATATCAAAATTTTTAATTCAATAGTAAACTTATAAAAAAAAGCATTGATTCTGAAATTTCGATAAAATAGGATAAATATTTCTACTTCAAGTAAAATCAAAAGATTGAAAATTGGAATTGGAATGTATAATGACTTTAAAACAAACAAAAATAACAGATTATTAGAAAACTTAATGATATATCAATTAAATCAATGATTTTTTCATTCTCTCTCTATAAGTAAAATTCAATATAAGCCAAAAATATTGGCAGCACGGTTGAGTGACTTGTTTCGAGGTTCGACTGTAATTATTTATACATTGTATCGAGAAACAAATTATAAGTTAGAAATTATCTCTCTGCGCAAACTCAAACAAATGTATTAAATGCAAACCCAATAAGTTTATCGCTACATTTGAATCAAATTCAATTTGAAAAGTTTAACCTAAAAGCTTTCAAAATCACTTAATCAGTTTTAATAAATTCTTTAAAAATTGTTTCTTCGAACATTTTGTCAACATTATTTACATTTATGATCATTTGTAATTGTAGTGTCGATGCCAATTCAACTTATCAGGAAGTTGAGGTGAGTTTACTCTTTTAAGAACTAGATTCTTTGAACTTCATTCTTTTAATATGCATTATGTTTTTGTTATTTGAAAATCATTTATTGTGTTAATTTTGAAATAATTTTCGATAATTAATTTACAATTGTGTTCGTGGGTTTTATGCTTTAAATTATACAAATTGATTTAAAACACTTTGCTTTTGAAATATTCTAGAATGAATAACTTTAAAATTTAACTTCAAAATTTCTCTTGAGCTATATTCTTATCTGATATATTCAATTCAAATCATGAATATGATTGTGCTTATTAATTTATTGTGTATTCTAGAATTCTATGTTGAATTGAAATTATTCAACACAAGAAAGGAGATTATTTGTCCACACTTGTTTTTGCCCATTTCAAATTTCGATATTTGTCAGGTTTGGTCTTTACTGTTGAAAAGGTGTATTCTGTTCTTGAATTTCAAATAATTCTTTTCTCAATAATCCACCATAAAGAATTTCTCCTTTTAAATCACATTCCATTTTGATTATTTTTTAAATGCATGTTGTGAAACAATCGGATCTCATATTGAAATTCGCGAACTTATAGTCCAATTCATATTCATAACAATTAGAATCCTCTTCAAGAAATTTTGTATTTAATTGACCAAATTCAATTGAATACGCCTTATGCTTGTATGAAATCCTTATTTTTTCCACATCAGGAAATGTGTTAGGAGAATGAAGTGTAAAATAAAAATGTTCGAAATAAATCTCAGGGATGGATTTGTATGACGAATAAAATCTCAATTGATATTTAAAAACTGGAATTAAATTTTCAAGACACAATGTCCAAAGCACTAAAATATGTTGAGCATTTTATAATTAAACTAGTCTTAAAAGATGGTTCTAAAAATACAAGGTTTAAAATGTGAGTTAATAGAATTGAAGATTGCATTTTTTATTAAATTCATTAAATAATATATTTAATTCAACTCACCATTCAATTTCAATGCTGTAGTTTGTTGAAACTTCAGTAACAGGAACTGAATCGATGTCGAAGGTTCTCTCAAATTCTTTATAAGAATCCACTAATTTTTCAAAAATTTTCTCATCTCGTTTATATGCATCAAGTGTTTCCAATATATCAGTATAGTTTGAATATAATGGTCTCAATTCTTGTCTTCAATATTAAAGTTCCAGGTTCATATTTCCTTGTTTATGTTTGGGCGTTGAAATTTTCTTGTATATTTCCGGGATATAATTTAAATAGATGAATTTTCATTTTGAATATCGTCTCAAATTATTACCCGGAAATATACAAGAAAATTTCAACGCCCAAACATAAACAAGGAGATTTGAACCAGTAAATAAGTACGCTGAAATATGAACCCGGAACTTTAATATTCTGTTTTTTAAGAAATATTATTCCGTTGATTTTAATCTTAAGGTATATAAACTGAACATTCTAATATCCGTTTCACAAAATTTTCTGTGCTTCAACAATTTGAAATCTAACCTAAGCAGGTGAATTTTCTATTTTGAATATCGTCTATTTCATATTTATTCCAATAACTAAATTTTGAAATATTCAATTCAATAAATATTTGAAATGGTGATTGGTTTTTGATTGGACATGTTTGATTTCACAATGATCATTTTGATTTTTGTTCATGAATTGACCAAAAAAGTGCAAAAGTGTCCATAAATGGTCAAAGTTTTTTGAGTGTATATTTCTGTTAAAATTTTGGTGATATTTAGGCTTAATTAAGAATTAAAGAGTAAAATCTATGACAATCAGTCTGAACTTTGTCAAAAAATTGATCAAGAGTAGAGTCTTAACAAAGAATTTTTTTCATTTCTATTTCACCATGGTATTATCTTCTTAGACAAGTCAAGCATTAGAGTTTTAAGAAAAATATATTGTCATCTAGATCATCTTATCAAATGAAAATTATTGTTTGGTGAGTTAAATTAATCAAGCACCTTCAATTAATTCGAAAATATCTCATTAATTTAAATTTATTTATATAATTACATATATTTTGATTAATACTATTATCAAGACAAAACAAGTTTTATTTTTAAATTAATTTGATTTCATGAGAGAAAAATATCAAATTCTATTTATCTAAATAATTATTATTTGGTTAGAGAAGGTTACTTTGAATAAAATAAATTAAAATATCTGAATATTTAAAAAATTCAGTAACTGTAGATATAATGATAGTATCATTTTATTATCTATTTTAAATAAAATATATCGATCAGGTTGTAGTTTCGATGAATATTAATATGATAGGAATAGTAAAAATGAATATTTTTGCCGAGATGATAATATTTTAATCAAAATTCAGCATAGTTTAATGCCTGATATTTTAAATAAATAATTACTTCAAACAACATTATTGTAATTAGTTTGTTATTTTAGTGTACAGTAAGGTATGTTGGTAGTGTCCTCATTCCTTAAATCTTCGTTTTCCAGATCAATATATTGATAATGGTTTCAATAATTAAGAACCGATCATGGTTTGAAAAAAGGTTCCCGATTTCGATTAAATTTCATACACTTATTGAGAATGATAAAAGGTTTATGAATATACAATAATAATCTATTATTTGTTGTTTCAATTGGTTATTATATTGACTAATGTCTTAATAAATATTTATTTATTTGTACCCATATTTCTTGAAACTATTGCCAATATTATTTCATTCAAATTAGTGTTCATTTCCTTTATTATGGTAATTTAGGAATAAGGAAGTAAAATAAATCCGGAAAATATTTAAACATAACTTCCACTTTTACATATCTCATGGTTTAAATTATGAATATCAATTGATTTCATGAATTTCAAATTATATCTGATATTATAAAGAAAAATGAATAGAAAAATGATATTTCTTCCATATTAGTAAATGAAAGATTTTTTCTTGATAAAATCCATTTGAATAAATAAAATTTTTATTAAAATTGATTAAAATTGGAAAACGCAAAATTGTCGTTATATCTCATGATATTTCATATTTATTCATGTTTTCCATGTTGAAATTCTGATGAATCAACAACAACATCAATACAGGATAAGTTAATGATATTCGTATTATTTAATCAAAAAAATTGTTAGAGCAAAACGCAAAATTGATATTAGGCAAGAATATTCGGATGTTTTGCATGTTGAATAATAATGAATAATGGCTTGTTTATTCAAATGACTTCTAACAAAAAAGGAAATTACAATTACGAAATAGCAATGATAATAAATTCCATTCAAAAGGTCTGTACTAAATATTACATTCTAGTTAAAAAAACATGCACAAATATATTTTTGAAATTAATCAAGAGATTGGTCCTTTAATGCTTTTGTCTTTAGGGGATTAAAACATTTTAAAATTAATATATTCATGAATATAATTATGAAATTATAGATTGAACATAAATATTATTCAATTGAATTAATTTCTTGGTATTCATTTTCAAAAATTTCATACAAACTTCATTTATTTCAATTGAAATAATCAAAAGTATATGTTGAATGAGAAATGATACATAATCATTCAAATCATTAATAAAACCAGGGATCACCACAGGGTGGGTTAGAGTAAACCTCCCTAGAATTTCCTAAATTTGGCAACCCCCTAAGAATTTATAAAAGAAATTAGGATTACAGGTTTACCCCCTCTGGCAAATGTTTGCATATATCAAGGTGTTCATTATTAATATCAATTGATTTTATAAATGTCAAAATAAATTACCTGATATAATAATGCATAATGAATAATAAAATTTAGTTTTTTCCATATTAGTGCATGAATGATTTTTTACTTGATAAAATTCATTTTAATAAATAAAATTTTGGAATTTGATTATCTATCATGCAAAATCCTAATTATTCTTTTGTCGATTCTATAAAAACTGATTAAATTGAAAAACGCAAAAATGTCATTCTATCACAGGATATTTCATGTTTGTTCATGTTTTCTATTTTGAAATTTTGATTAATCAACTACGATTAATTCAATACAAGATCAATTAATGTAATGTTATTCTGATTATACAATAAAAAATTGGCAGAGCAAAACGCAAAATCGATATTAGGCAAGAATATTCGGATATTTTTCATGATGAATAATAATGAATAATCGGTTGTTTATTCAATCGACTTCTAACAAAAAAGGAAATTAAGAAATAATATGATAACCATTTTCAAACTAAAAATGATTTTAATTGATATTTCATTTTCCATATTACCTTTCTCATTCTCCATTTATTAATTGATTAAAATATCTATCTAATTCACTGAATAAATGTCATCAAATAAGAAAAATAAACACTATTTTGATGATCTTTGTAAAATTAAACATATTCAATCGAAAATCTCTAGTCAATTTTTAATATGATATTTATGAATTTTTCAAATTAAATATTTCGAAATTTAAATTAGAATAAATATGAAATAGCGGAAATCAATATAGAAAATACAGCTGCTTAAATTATAACCGGGAAAAATACACGAAAATTCTAACGCCATGGCATAATTAAGGAAATATGAAACAGGAAATAAAAACGCAGAAATTTGAACCCGTTACTAAATATTATAATCAAAATTAATACCATTATTTTCTATATTCTAATCTCAAGGTATTTAAACGGAATATATCTTATATTGTTTTCAAACTTTTCTTGGTTTATTTGTACTAGTTAAATTTTTAAAAAAGGAGTTTCATCATAATGCCATCGATAAGAATGAGTACAATTAAAGTTTTCTTAACTAATAATTTTGAAAAGTTAATTGAATTTATTTGTTGTGTGGGGTTGATATACCAAACAATCTTGCTTTTAATTGAATATAATGAAGGAGCTACAGTTGTTAATATAGATGTCGTCCCACCAAAGTCACAATCTTTACCGGCGTTCACAATTTGTCTACCAAGATTGATTTCATTTGAAAAGGCCGCCTCAAAAAGACTTGAATTGAGACCAATATATTCAAAATATACACAAATACTGGAAACATTTGATGCATATGATCCAAATGTTACATTATTAAAACAATTAGGAGATTCCTATAGAGAATTTGAAGAAACGTTCAACATTGATTCTATTCCTGTTGATGAAATATTAACAAACTATAGCATTGAATACGAGAGGTGAGTAATTAACTATTTTATATGTAACTACCGATCGAGTATGCTTAAATTTCGTATTTAAAATTATTCTGAGTTTCGGAAAATATTAATTTCGAAATATACGTGTCTCCTTTCTTAAACATTAAAATTGTATCTAATATTAATTTGATATATTCTGATTTCAGGTTTATGATAGTTGTTAGAGGAAGTATGAACGAAATCGATCAAATGAAATTCGTGATCATGAAGAAAAAAAATTATTTTAATTTCAATATTGTAGAGAGCATTTTGAAACCTGCTCATGAAGGGAGTTCAATAATGAAATGCTTGACCTTTTTTAGTGCTTTGGATATTGTATCAAGAAAATTTAATTTTAAATTCTATAACTATCAGATAAAATTCATTTCGAATTACAAATGGTTTCCTGAGTTTCATATCGACCATTTTTTATTTACAACTCACTCTTCTAACACTCTTCCTGAGGTAGAACAGTTAAGGATTTTATACACTGAAATGGAACATACAATTGAATTTAGTCAATTAACTACAGAGCTACTTGGAGAAGGTTATGACACTAATTGTTATGAATATGATTTGGACTATAAGTTCGCGAATTTTAATATGAGATCCGATTGTATCACAACATGTATTCGAAAAATTATCAAAAATGATTGCAATTTGAAAGGAACAACTATTTATGGTGGACTATTGAGAAAAGAATTACTTGAAAATCAAGAAATTAATCCATTTTATTTCAATAGTGAAGATCAATCTTGTCAAATTTCAAAACACGAAATGGCAAAGAACAAGTGTGGAAAAATATGTAAAAATGATTGCATATTCAACTATTATCTTAGCTCATATACAGAGATGTCTCATCATGAACACACACTCTCTTTATATATAGACCACAATTCAATGCCTGATGTTGTTATCAAATATATACCGCAAACAACTTTCATATCCTTAGTTTGCAATTTTGGTGGACTAATGGGTATGTGGTTGGGATTATCGATTTCAAGTAGTTTATTTTTCGTTTTTACAAAAATAAAAAGAAAAATACAACTCAATATCACTGTAAATAATAACTTATCTTTAAATGTTAATCCGAGACGTGTTCGATAAAATTTATCAAATATCTTAAAACCAATCTATATTTAATTTACTGAATATATTGATAAGTATAATATGTATAAATATATTGCACTACAGTATAATCAGGGATAACTTCAGGGAGGGGGTCAGCTATAATAACAATATCTTTTTGTTCCACAACTTGTTACATCTAAACTATGAATGTTTAAATGATGAATGTTCGAATAAACTTGAATGTTTTATCGATACGATGGAATTAGTTTCAAACCAATTTCTATTTATTCAGTTGCAAAAATAATAGTAAAAATATTCAGTAGCACTGAAAAAGTATAATTAAATTTTTTTAAAAAAATGAATTTAAAATTTCATCTTGAACAGATCTTGAAAACTAACTAAAATTCTTTGCTAGGATACCTCTAAAGTCAATAAATATAATTCAATATGATTATGTAATCAAATCAAATAAATGGTCATGTTAAATTTTCCTCAAAAATGTGTGGATTTAACCAAAAATGATTTCCGTGCTTTGTTTCAAATGACATTATTATCAATTAATTTTTTTTATCTATACAATTGGAACATTATTTGAATCACCATGTTATTTCAAAAATAAAAACGAATATCCTAATTAACATCATTATAAACAAGGCTAGTTTGAGCCAAACTCATATTTCACTACATTGACGAAAGTAATATATCTTGCCCAACTTAAATTTTAAAATGTCGTTCTTAATGAAAGAATTATCATTTGACTAATAATAATAAAGACATTGATTGAAAATTTATTCTAAAACATCTTTAATTATATTTGGCCCTTGTTATCAGGTAGCTCTTTGATAACAGCGAGTTTTTAGTATTAAAGAGGGAAGCCTTTCTCTATCGCACAGGTTCAAGATAGCATTAGTCCAGTTACTTAAGCTACCCATCCAACTCACCTGAAACCTCTTCCACAGAATTAATATAAGTCAATAGAATTAGCATATAAAATTTTCCCACATACTTAACATTGACCCCCTTCATAGACTTAACATGGGGTGCCTTTTATTATTAACGTGGGAGGGCGGTATAAACGACAAATCCATATACTATATTTACTAAAGTCAATGTAGTGAAAAAGATCACGCAAAACGGTCATCAAAGCTTTTGATTTAATTCCACGTCATTTTCAAACGAGATAAATTGTATAAAAACTCAGAAAAGCTATAAATTAGATACATATTGTTTGAGAAGTATTTCAATTTTTCTAAAAATGTTCAAGTTAATTTTGATATGCTTTTGTTCAATTCTTTTCCTTAGTTTTAACTCTGGAGCCGAAAACATCGTGACTAAAACATTAGAAGAGACTGCAAACATGACATCAATGATTTGCAAGAATGCTCGCGTCAAACCCGTCAAAGTCTTTTCACTGACAGTTCCACAATGTCCTCAGGATGGAGAAATAGAGTGCAGTCGTTAGTATATATTCATTTAATCTTCATATTTTAATTTTTTTTAAACAAATTCAATATATGAATGAGATTTCTATGAGAATACACTCATAGAAAACAAGGCCAGGTTAAGCCAAACTAATATTTCACTACATTGTCTATATTTCTTGACCTTCTATAATTTCAAAATCTCTAACTCTAAATAAAGAAATATGAACAGAAAGCTGATTTTCTGACCTCCCCTCCCATAGACTCAACATGGTGTGTCTTATTATTAGCGTGGGTGGGCGGGTGGGTGGTCCAGACCTACAAAACTATATACTTCATTTCCTTAATGTCAATGTAATGAAAAAATCCATCATTAGGAATATAGAATAAAACAACATTTAGAGAATATTTTACTAATGATAATTTTATTTCTATTTGGCAAAGTTTGATGATATCTGATTTTCTATTTAGTATACGACAGTGCAGACAAGACAGTTCAAGCGATGTGTGATAAAGGACTGGCTATGGCCACAAAAATGGTAGTGGAAGCGGGTAAATGTGCGACAGCAAGAGATTCTACCTGCATGCCTTATTGGAAAATGATGACTCAAAAATAGAGTCAAATTTAAATTGATTAATTGCAAAAAACTGGATCCATATATATAACTTCTATACTCAAATATATTTAATCAAAAAATCTATCTATATAATTAACTTTCAATTTGGAAATTTATATACAATAGTTAATCGTATAATCAATCAGCATTATAAAATCCAAAAAAAATAAAAAATATATTCCAAATAATTTAATGTCTGATAAAAATTTAAATATTATTTCTGGGCAAATCTATTCTAAAATAACGGGGATAACTTGAAATATGAAGTTAATCAATTTAAATTCATTTGATAAAATAAGCTGTGAGTTTCATGGTCAACATAGAAATACACAGTTTGAGTTGCACTATATTGTCAGTTAATATTTTTCCATGACAATTTTATATATACAATACCATATACACATATTTGCAAATCTAACTACCGTATTAAAACACCTTGAATCTTTTGATCTTGTTGACCGATTTCAATTCTGTTTTTTGCATATTTTTTAAAAGTAACATGTGGAGATTAAAATATAGACTTAACATGGGGTGTCTTTTTTTAACAACGTGGGTGGGCGGACGGACGTGTGGGGTAAACGACAAAACCATATACTACATTATTTCGTGAACAAGCTGGAAATGAGCATTTCCTTATAATGGCAATTTTTGTTCATAATTTTGAAAATCCAAAGGACTTGTTTCGGACAATAATACGAAAAATTTTCAAAAATTTAAAAAAAACCAATTGTTTTCAAAAAATTTCAAAAGTGACGCGGGTGAACGGGATTACTCTTTCTATATATGGCAATTTTGCAAACAAAAATTGCCATTAAAAATGGGTTATTTTGTTTTCCATATTTTAATCTCCACATCTTATGGGTGGTTTAATTTTAAGTACCTCGATTAAACAAAAAATAACAGATTATATGAAAACTTAATGATATATCAATGAAATCGATGATTTTTCATTCTCTCGCTTTCGCTTTGAAAATAAGTAAAATTCGATATAAGCCAAAAATATTGGACGAACCGTTGAGTGGCTTGTATCGAGGTTTGACTGTAATTATTTATAAATTGTATCGAGAAACAAATTATCAGCTAGAAAATATCACACTACGCAAAATCAAACTATTAAAGCCAAACTCAATAAGTTTATTGCTACATTTGAATCAAATTCAATTTAAATGGTTTAAATAGTTTCTTCGAATATTGTGTCAACATTATTTCCATTTATGAATATTTGTAATTGTAGTGTCGATGCCATTTCAACTTATCAGGAAGTTGAGGGGAGTTTATTCATTTCAGAACTTGATTCTTTGTACATAATTCTTTTGAAATGCATTATTTTTTGTTATTCAAAAATCATTTATTGTGATAATTTTGAAATAATTTTTGATAATTGATTCACAATTGTGTTCGTGTGTTTTATGTTGAAAATTTTACAAACTTTGTGACTTTATTTAAATCAAGAAACAATTGGTGATTTTCTATCTTTACATTTTTCTTTAGAATAATTCATAATTAATTTGTTAATTTCGTTCCATTTTTCAATATTATATTAATTAACGTTGAAAATTTTAACATGGGTTAAATTTATTAATTTATTGTTTAAATTTGATTCATCAATTGTCTGCTCCGTAACAGAATCTCAATAATAATTAACAATCAGAAAAATTAATCATGCAAGAACCTAATCAAATTGACTCCTATTAAATTTCAGTGATTCTGAGAGCATATCAATTGATTAACAAACAGTTGTTTAGAATTACAAAAGTTTTACAATAAATTCAAAAGATCTTAATTAACAATATGAGAAGTTTTGAAAAAAGTTTAAAATTCCACTCAGGAATGTCAGGCATAACATACTTGTTCAATGATATTCAAATTGAAAAATGCTCGAAATAATTAAAATCCATAAAATAATTTGAGATTATCATATATGTATGTTTTCTGTTCTCTAAAAATAAATTGATTTCTTTTGTTATCGTATATTAATTAATCTGTTTCGAAATTTCATCATGCATAACTCAAATAATTCATGTTGAATCTATTGAATCATTTACAAAAAGGCAAAAATGACATCAATATAACTAGATAACCCGTCTCTCTCTCTCTCTCTCTCTCTCTCTCTCTCTCTCTCTCTCTCTCTCTCTCTCT